>CM053513.1:25473935-25506941 GCA_028627145.1 Eidolon dupreanum
GAGCAATAAGGTGTAAGTCCCCTGAAAATCACATAGCAATCCACAGGGAATTACAGAGTTCAAGAAAACAACTGACGATATTCATATGGGGATCAAGAAGACCCCCTGTGAATCTGGTGTCTACCAGATGACTAGACTTTCTGCAGCTGTCGGATTTCAACTTACGTCTTACAATTAATCAAGTTCAGTCTGAAATGTTTTGATTTAGAATATACCTTATAAATTAGACCAGCTTGGTGTTGTGTTTTCAAACATCCACACATTTACCCTAGTTCCAGCAGAGGACTGGGTCCTGGGACATGGACTTCCACTGACTTTTATTTTTCAATCAAGAATGTCTTGTGCCAAGTCCTCTACCTAAAGATATGTTAAGTAAAGTTACATACAATTCTGTGGGCAAAAGTCTCCACTCTACTTTCAGGAAATAAGAGCAATTCTTGCCTGTGCTTCCATATTATGTGCTCTTACCAGAGGAAAGTCTTTAAATTGTAAGGTATGGTCACCTTTCAGTAATTGTATAAAAGGAAAATTGGTGATGAGACCAGGTTGTGCTGAATTTACTGTTTTGATGACAAAGAGTTTGTGCCATCGGCCTTCTTTCTTTTGTAAATGCTTTAAAGGGATGACAGTCTTGGAGAAGTTCACCGAGTCCTCCATTCATCCCCCTCCTAGAGGATAACAGCTTGGTTCTGTAGGCTAACGTCCACAGAGTTTCAAGTAGCCTGGGTCAGGCTGCACGCTTGTGAGCCTAGGTCTTCAGACTGGACATTGTCACCAATTGGAAGGTCTTGACATTGTGGGCCTGGGCTTTAACTACTTCTTTTTAGGTGGTCCAGGCTTTTTACAGATTTACACAGTAACCATTTATTATTTTTTTCATAAAGAAGAATTTTGCTTTAAGCCTAGGACTTCAGGCAGCATTTGTTCACAGAGAACTGGTGTGCAATTGTGGGTTTAAGCCACCCTTTCAGTCTATGTCAGACAAAGTCGGAAGAAATGCTCTGGGCTAATTTCTCATATATATTTCCTGGAAAAGAGGTAGGGATTGGAACTGCAAACCAAGGTATGCGCACTGGTTTCTAATAGGAAATGCAGGCAGGTTACAAGGTCCTTGGTTTCAAGATAAGAGTTAAATTACATGAGGACTGTTTTGCCCTGTGGGTTAATTCCTCCTATCTATTAGTTTTAAGAGAGGACAGACTTAGTGACTGGATCCCAATTTTCCTTCTAATGTTTGTTATAAATAGACAGGCCTTGTGCCTTGAGCCTCTGTCATGAACTTACATCCCTACCAGATGATGTAGTGTTCCCTTTCTAGTGAAGGGTACATATCAATGAGCAAATTCACATTAACACTGATAAATCAATAGTATGTGTGGAACAGAAAGTTGTCAGACAGACTTCATATTGACTTCCAGTCGAATGTCATGTCCACATTAAAAATCGTACTTGAGGTCAATGGTATATACGGGTAGTCAATAATCTTTAACTTGCCACTAGTTTTGTTTGTCAGGACAACTGCCTTATGTTTGTGGAGGTCCCAGTCACACAATGGTGGCATTGATAATTGTGCTTGAGTATACAGTGAAGACACAACTGATTAGAGGTGGAAACAAAGCTGTCATTTTATTATATTGTAAGAAAAATGCTGAGTCATTGTGAGGATACCTCTTGATGGTGGAAAGAACAACTGCCTCAGAATTTTTCTATAGTGAACCTCAGACTACAGACTCTAAAAGGGACTGGCTTAACCTCCAAGGAAAGAAAACTGAGATATTGATACTGAGGCTGTTCCATCAACGTGTTATGAAAAGGCTTGTTTTAGCCAATCAGAGAAAAATGAAGTGGAATTCACCCGGAAATCTCTTAAAAAGTATTAAATAATCTCACGACACTCAAAACAGTTTTCGCAGGATTCACGTAATCCTCAAGAGACAGGCCTTAGGGCATCACAGACCGATCACGTGATATTGGGTTGATGCTGTGGCACTCACCTTTGAGTTACTTTTCTACATTGCTTGGTAAAATTCAGAAAGGCACTGAGAAAATCATAGTACCTGTGTAACATAGCCACCTAATGGCCCTTCAAATGAAAGATCATGTCTTTATGAGAAGATACCCTTGAAGAGAGTTGAGTAGGCTAATAGACCTTTGTTGTTACTTAAGGAACCTTAGGTTTAGTCTGTCATCAGGAAAACAATGGCAGTGGCTGTCGAACATTAACTGGGTTGATATTTGGAGGCTGAGTCTCCTTCACAAAGCTACATAGGAGCGGTGAAAATTCAAGCACCATTTTGCTTTATTGTAGCAAAAATGCTGAGTCATTGTGAACAAAACTCTTATCAGCTTCATGTAAGACTCCTGCACTGTTCTAGTATGCGGCCCTTAGGCAACAGCTGTCAAGAAAGTATTGCTTAATGGCCAATGCCTCAATGATGAAATACTGAAAAGATTTATGAGATGAGTTTTAAGGAAAGGGAAAAAGGAATAAGATGGAAGTCATGTGAAAGTCATTTAGAAATCACTAGGGAATCACACAAAGATCAAGTAAACACCTGGCAGGATTCATGTGTTGATCAAGGAAGACCCCACAGGAATCTGGTCTACCAAGTGACTAGTCTTGTTGCAGAGTCTGTATGTTTTCACTTTACTTCATGGAATGAACCAGGCTTCAGAGAGTGAAACATTTTGTACAAGAGTTTACCGTGTAGGTAATTCCAGTTTAGTGTTGTGTTTTCAAACATCCACACAACTTAACCTAGTTCTAGTAGAAGAGTGCAATCTAGGCCACTGAGTGCCATTGACATTTTTTCTTTTCAAGGAGGTGTTGTTACTGTGTGCAAAATCATCCACCTAAGGATCCGTTATGTAGTTAGGCTAGATTCTGTGGGCCAAGACCTTCTCTCTACTTTTTGGAAATAGGATCAATGGTTGGCCATCATTCGAATCTCCCCAATAGAATATTTTAAAGAATAGTCCAGGCTTTGTGCCAGGTTTCTTAGTTCCCACACTACATTCTCCTACCTGGCAAAAGTCTTGGAGCTTAAGGTATGGTGAACTTCCAATAATTTTTGAATCAGAAAATTGGTGAAGTGAGACCAGATTGTGCTGAATGTACTGTTAAGATGACAGACACATGGATGGTGACATTGGCCCAGATTTCTATTGTAAATGCTTTTAATGCTGGGCAACCTTGGAATTGTGAAACGAGTCCTTCATTCTTTTCCTTTGTAGGAGTTGACAGCTAGGTTCTGTAGGCCAATGTCTCCACAAGAGATTTTGTTAGCAAGGGCCAAGCTAGGTGTTTTTGGTCCTAGGTCTTGAGTCTGGAATTTGTTACCAATTGGATGATCTTGGCGTTGTGCGCCTAGGACTATCAGTTAGGCCCTTTTAGGATCTTTTTAGGAAGCCAGGCTTGGTGCAGATTTCCACAGTCTCTGTTCCTTTTTCCCTTCCATAAGGAAATCTTTTGCTGTGAGCCTAGGTTTCCAGGCGACATCAGTTCACAATCGATAGGCTTGGAACTGTGGACTTAGCCCATCATTTCAGCATCTGTCTAGAAAATTTAGAAGATACCTTTTGGGCCAATTTCACTACTCTAATTCTTGAAAATAGGGGAAGGGATTGTAACTGTAAACCAAGGATATCACTCTGGTTCCTGATTAGAAATTCAAGCAGAAGAACATGGTCCTAGGTCTCAAGAGAAGATTCTCTTCCTTTAGGACAAGGTCTTTGGGTTAAGTTCCCCTATCTTCTTGTTTTCAGAGAGAACTGGCTTAGTGCTTTGGGTCCTAGTTTCCCTTGTCCTTTTTTTGTTAGGAAAAGACAGGCTTTGTGCCTTGGGGCTGTGTCACTACACCACGTCCTAACAAGGAAAGACAGTTTTGCTTATATGAATGGTGGCCTCCATTCTTCTTCTGTTCTGAGATGTCAACTTTTTTTGAGGGTCATACAATCCACATGAGTTTCTGTTCTTTGGTGAGAACTTTGCTTTAGTTTAAGTAGTTGTTTTTCTAGTGTGTTATCATTTGTTTAATCTTGAATTTCTGGGCCTGGGACTACACACTAATTCCTGTGATGAGAGACTAGGCTTGGTGTCACAGGCCTAAGACTTCATTCTAGTTTCCCTTTTGTAAAGATGTGCTAATAGCTGTGGGCCTAGGACAACACATGACATTTTTTGAAGGAGACATGCTTAGAAACTTTCGTCCATGTCACCACTTCAGTGTCTGTTAGGAAAAGACAGAAGAAATGCTGTCACTCATGGTCTTAACTGGAATAGGTGAAAAATTGGACCAGCAAGCCAAGTCACCACTGTCGCTCCTAACAGAATGTCCAGGCTTAGAGCCAAGGTTCTAGTTCCTCGAGATAAATATTCTTACCAGAGAAGAGGCTAGCCTTGCAGTTTAATATACACATTTTCAATGAAAGCAGGCTTTTTGGCTTTGTTGAATTAGTGTTAGGAAGAAGCTAGCTTTGTGTATGGGAGCAGAATCCAGCCTACATCATTTAAAGGAAAGACATTACTTTAATCTCAACAGTGGTCTCCTTTCTTTTCTGTAGGAGTTCATGGCTTTAATTTGTGTTTCATGCACTGCACATTAGTTTATGTCACAGGGTCTGGAATGTTGGGAATGTGAGTATGTCTTTAGACTAGACGGTTCAAAATTAGTAAGTGTTAAACTTGGAAGTATGGCCTAGAAGGAGTCACCAAAGGTTCATGTGACCCTGTGCGAGAAACTGGTGTCTATCAAGAGACTGGAATGTATGAAACACAGGGAGATTGTGTGACATATGAGGATGATGCACTGCTCCCTTTTAGTGATGAGTGTATATACTTGAGAAAATTCACATCAACACTGAGGAGTCATTAATCTACATGGACCAGAAGGTGGCCAAGACAGTCTCCTCACTATTCTCCAATCAAATGTCATGTCCTTATCAGAAATCTAATTTGATGTCAATGGTATATGTGGGCAATCAGTGAACTTAAATTCATCTCTGGTGTTGATTGTGTCAGAAAACTTGCTTTATGCTAGTGTTGGTGGAGGTCGCACATTGGTGGCTTTATAATTGGAGGCTGAGTGTGCCTTGAAGAAGCGAATGGATAGCGCTTGAAACAATAGCTGCCATTTTGCTCAATTGTAGAAAAAAATGCTGAGTCATTGTGAGCATACCTCTGCATTGTAAAAAGAATGGCTGCTTAAAAATTTCTCTGGAGCAAACCACAGAAAATTCTGTGATGGACAGGCTTAACCAAAATGGAAGAAAAGCTGGCATACTGACATTGAGGCAATTTCTTCATCATGTTATGAAAAGGCTTGTTTTAACTTAGTAGAAGTAATTAGTTTGCAGTCACCTTGAAATCTCGTAAGAAAAATTAGGGAATATCACTGTATTCACGAGGTTTTCATGCAGTTTTCACATGATCAGAAAGAGCCAGGCCTGAGTGTAACACACGGAAGTCAAATGAAATTGGGTAAAGTTGTGGCACTCACTTTTGAGTTGCCCTGCAACATTCCTTGGTACAATAAACATAAGCACTGAAAAAATGAGAGTAACTGTGTAACATAGCCACCTAACAGCCCTTCATTCGAAAGGTCATGTCTGCCTGAGAAGACTTACTTGAAAACAGCAGCATAGGCTAACATACACTTGTTGTTAGGTAACTGTCCTGAGGTTTCTTCTGTGGTCAGGCAACCTTGTAGTCAATGGGATCAGCGGTCGCACATTATCTACGTTGAAATTTGGAGGCTGAAGCTAAATGACGAAACTACTTTAGAGAGATAGAAATTCTAAGCGACATTATGCTGTACTGTGGCAGAAATGCTGAGCTACTGTGAGCATAACCCTTAACAATTCTGGTGTGAGACCCATGCAATTTTTGTAGGCAGACATTAGGTCACTACTGTCGATAGGGAATTGCTTAAAGTCCAATGACTCAATGGTGAAATTTTGAAAATAAGAGTTTATGAGACATATTTTGAAAACACTTGTTTCAGGACAGGGGAAGAAGAATACGGTGTAAGACACCTGAAAAATCACTTAGCAATCCCCAGGGAATCACACAGTGTTCAAGAAAATACCTGGCAGGAATCATGTGGGGATCAAGAAAGACCTCACAGACTAGTCTTGTTACTGTGGCCCTAAATTTTCACTTTACCCTGTAGAATGAACCAGGCATCAGAGCATGAAAGATTATGCAAACGAGTTTACCTTATAAATGAGACCAATGTGGTTTTGTGTTTTTAAACATCCACCATACTTACTCTAGTTCCACCAGAGGACTGCATCCTAGGCCATGAACTTCCATCATTATATTTGTTCCTACCCAGTGGGTCTTGTTATGGTATGCCAAGTCTACTACCTAAGGATCTGTTAGGTAAGGTAGGCTAAATTATTTGGGCCAAGGTCTACACTCTACTTCCTGGAAATAGCAGCAGTGCTTGGCTGTGATTCCTAGCTCCCCAATCAATTTTTTAAAGAACAGTTCAGGCTTTATGCCAAGTTTCTTAATGCCCAAACTTGTTCTTTTACCTGGAGAAAGGCTTGGTGCTGTAAGGTATGGTCACCTTTCAATAATTGTCTTAAAGTAAAATTGCGATGTGGCACCAGGTTGTGCTGAATATACTGTTATGATGACACAGACTTGGTGCCATTTGCCCAATATCTATTGTAAATGCTTTAAAGGGAGGACAGTCTTGGAGCCATGCTTCAAGTCTTCCATTCTTCCTTCTCCTACGAGATCACAGCTTGTTTCTGTAATTCTAGGAATTGATAAGAGTTTCAGGTAGCAAAGGTAGGCTGGATGTTTGTGGTTCTAGGTGTGCATAGTGAACATTGTTACCAACTGGATGGTATTGACCTTGTAGGCCTAGGATTTAACTTTTTTTTTTAGGTGGTCCAGGCCTGGTTCAGATTTCCACAGTCTCCATTTTATATTTTCTATCATAAAGAAGGCTTTTGCTTTAAGCCTAGGACTCCAGGAATCATTCGTTCACCAAAAACAGGCTTGAAAACGTGGGCTTATGCTAACTTTTCAGTCTATGTTGAAGAAATTCAGAGGAAATGCTATGGACTAATTTCTCAGATCTACTTCCTAAAAATAGGAGTAAGGATTGAAACTGCAAACCAAGATCAGCACTCTGGTTTCTAATAGGAAATGCAGGCAAAAGACAGTGTCCTAGTTTTTGAAATAATTCACAAATTACATGAGGATATGCTTGCCCTGTGGATTAAGTTCTCCTATCTACTAGTTTTCAACAGAGGACAGGCCTAGTACCTAGGGTCCCAGTCTTCCTCCTAATTTTTGTTAGGAAAAGACAAGCCTTGTGCCTTAGGCCCATGTCACTAATTCACATTTTCACAAGGGAAGATGATGTAGTGCTCGCTTTGAGGTGACAAGTGCATAACATTGAGAATATTCTCATCAACACTGAGAAATCATTAGTATGTGTGGAATAGAAAGTGGCTGAGACAGACTTCATACTTGCCTGTAATTGAATGTCATGTCCACTTTACAGATCTTATTTGAGGTCAATGGAATATGCCGGCAATCAATGATCTTTAATCCACCTCTAGTTTTTTCTGTCAGGAAATCTGCTTTATGTTCATGTAAGCAGCAGTGCACATTGGCAGTGTCGATAATTGAGCCTAAGTGTGCTGTGAAGAGGCAACTGGATAGAGTTGGAAATAATAGCTGCCATTTTGCTGTAGTGCAGGAAAAAATGCTGAGTCTTTGTGAGGATACCTCTTGATGTTGGAAAGAATGGCTGCCTCAGAATTTCTCTACTACAAACCTCAAATAAAAATTCTGAGAGGACTTGGCTTAATTACCTAGGAGAGAAAACTGAGATATCGATATTGAGTCTGTTCCATCAGCATGTTCTGAAAAGGCCTGTTTTAGCATAGCAGAAGGAAATGAATTGGAAGTAACCTGAAAATCCCGTAACAAGAATTAGGGAATCTCGCAATACTCACAAGGCTTTGTGCAGGATTCTTGTGACGGCCAAGAGACAGGCCGGGGTTCATCACAAGCAGATCATATAATATGGGGTTGATAGTGTGGTGCTCACTTTTGAGTTACCCTTCTACATTCCTTGGAAAATTCACATAAGCACTGATAAAATTATAGTACCTATATAACATAGCCTCCTAACAGCCCTTCAAACGAGAGGTCAAGACTCCATGAGAAGATTCGCTTGAGGACAGTGGCATAGGCTAACAGACAATTGTTGTTAGTTAACTGGCCTTAGGTTTTGTCTTGGCTCAGGCAAACTTCTTGAACGAAGTGAAAGCAGCAGTCAAACATTAACTGCGTTGATATTGGAGGCTGAGTCTGCTTGATTAAGTTACTTTACAGTGTTGGAAACTTTAGAGCCATTTTGCTGTATTGTAGCAAAAATGCTGAATCATTGTGAGCATAACTCCTAAAGGCTTCATGTGGGACTCCCACATTATTCTTGAATGGGGACTTTAGGCCACTACTGTCGAGAGGGAATTGTTTAATGACCAATGCCTCAATGCTGAAATATTGAAAATAGGAGTCAATTAGACAAGCTTCAAAAATACTTGTTTGATGATAGAGGAAGAGAATTAAGGTGGAAGTCACATGAACATCAATTATAAATCACTAAAAACAACTTGGAGATCAAGTGAACACCTCTCATGATTTACATGGGGATCAGTGAAAACCCCACAGAAGTCTGGTGTTGACCAGGGGACTAGCCTTGCTGCTCTGGCCATAGATTTTCACTTTTCTTCATAATGTGAAATAGTCTTCAGAGCGTGAATGTTTTGCAAAAGACTTAACCTTGTTCATGAGACCGGCGTGGTGTTGTGTTTTCAAACATCCACCCAGCTTACCTAGTTCCAGCAGAGAACTGCATCCCAGGCCATAAACTTTCCTTGACTATTTTCTCCTTTCAAAAAGGGCTTGTTACCATGCACCAAGTCATCCACCTCAGGATCCATTATGTAAACTTAGGCTACAATCTGTGGCCAAGATCTTCATTCTATATTCTGGAAATAGGAGCAATGCTTGGCTGTTTTTCCAAGCTCCCCAATTGAGTTTTTTAAAGAAGAGTCCAGGCTTTGTGCCAGGATTCTTAGTACCCAAACTATGTTCTCCTAATTGTCATTAGGTTGGTGCTGTAAGGTATGGTAACCTTTAAACAACTTTTGAAAATGAAAATTGGTGATGTGGCACCAGGTATGATAAATATATTGTTAAGATGACACAGGGTTGGTGCCATCGGCCCAAATTTCTATGGTAAATGCTTTAAAGGGAGGATAATCTTGGAGCCATGTACCAAGTCATACATTCTTCCTCCTTCTAGTAGATGACAGCATGATTCTGTAAGCCATGGTGTCCACAAGATTTCAGGTATCAGTGGCCAGCCTGGATGTTTGTGGGCCTAGGTCTTCAGTCTGGACATTTTTATCAATTGGATGAATTTGTTGTTGTGGGCCTGGGGCTGTCAGTTAGTTCCTTTTAGGATGTCCAGGCATGGTGCAGATTTCCACAGTCTGTGTACCTGTTTTCCTTCTATAAAGAAACATTTTGCTGTGAGCCTAGGTCTCCAGCCAACTTCAGTTCACAGAGGACAGGCTTGGAAATGTGGGTTTATGCCACCACTTCAGCCTCCATATGGGAAAGATAGAAGACATCTTTTGGGCCAATTTCTCAGCTCCAATTCTTGAAAATAGAGGATGGGATTGGAACTGCAAACCAAGGTCAGCACTCTGGGTTCTGATTAGAAATGCAGGCTAGAGACAATGTCCTAGGTCTCGAGAGAAGATTCTTTTTCTTTAGGACAGGCCCTTTGGTTTCAGTTCTCCTACTTTCTTGTTTTCAGAGAGAACTGACTTAGTGCCTTGGGTCCCAGTCTCCTTTGTCCTTTTTGTTAGGAAAAGACAGATTTTGAGTTTTGGGGCCATGTCACAACACCACATTCTAACAAAGGAAGAGAGTTTTGCTGGTTGGAATGAAGGCCTCCATTCTTTTTTTGTCCTGAGATGTCAGCGTTTTTTGAGGGTCAACACTACACATGATTTTCTATTCTTCGGTGATACCTTGGTTTAGTGTGAGTAGTTAGTTATTTTTCTTGTGTGTTGTAAATTGGATGGTCATGAACTTCTGCACTTGTGCCTGTACTGTAATTCCTAAAAGGAGAGTCCAGGATTGATGTCACAGGTGTAAGACTCCATTGTAGTTTTTCTTCTATAAGGACATGCTAGTTGCTGTGGATTGAAGACAACACTCAACATTTTACAGGATAGACAGGCTTAGAACTGTAGGACTAGGCTACGACATCAGTGTCTTTTGGGAAAAGACAGAAGAAATGTTGTGACTCTAGTTCTCAGCTGGACCTCTGAAATAGGTGAAGAATAGGACCAGCAAGCCTAGTCACCACTGTCACTCCTAACAGAATGTCCAGGCTTGGAGCCAAGGTTCTAGTTCATCAAGAAAGATATTATTAACAGAAGATAGACTGGCCTTGAGGTACAAGTTCTCCAATGTACTAATTTTCAACAAGGATAGGCTTTTTGGCTATAGAATCTGGCTTTTTGTATTAGTTTTAGAAAAAAAACCTGCATTATGTCATGGGCCTGGGATTCAGCCTACATCATTTAAAGGTAGGACAGCGCTTTTACGTGAACAGTGGTCTCCTTTCTTTTCTGCAGGAATCCATGGCTTTGATCTGTGTGCCATGCACTGTACTTTAGTTTCTGTCACAGGGTCTGGGATGATGTAATGTGAGTTTGTCCTTAGGCTAATCTGTTTAAAATCAGAAGTGTTAAACTTGGATGTATGGCCCAGAGGGTGTCACCATGAGTTCACGTGACCGCCTGTGGGAGACTGGTGCTCATCAAGTGACTGGAATGTTTGAAACACAGGAAGATCATGAGACATATGGAAATAAAACAGTGCTCCCTTTTAATGATGAGTGCATATCACTTGAGAAATTTCACATAAACACTGAGAAGTCATTAGTATACATGGAGCAGAAGGTAACCGAAACAGCCTCCTGTCATTCAAACGATTTTCATGTCCACGTTACAAAACTAAATGAAGTTAAAGGTATATGTGGGCAGTCAATTAATTTTAATTCACCTCTGGATTTGACTGTGTATCAGGAAACATGCTTCATGGCAATGGTGGTGGCGGTCACACATTGGCAGCATTGATAATTGTAGGAGGAGTGTGCTATGAAGAAGTGACTGGATAGAGCTTGAGACAATAGCTGTTATATTGCTCAGTTGTAGGAACAATGCTGAGTTATTGTGAGGATACCTCTGCATTGCAAAAAGAATGGCTGCTTAAGAATTTCTCTATAGCATACCCCAGAATAAAAATTCTTCAAGAGATGGCTTAACCAACATGAAAAAAAAAATCTGAGATACTGACATTAATGCAGTTTCTTCAACATGTTCTGAAAAGGATTATTTTAGACTAGCTGAGGTAATGAGGTCGAAGTCAACTGGAAATCTCTTTAAAAGAATTAGGAAATCTCATGATATCACATGGTTTTCCCATGGGATTAACGTGACCAGCAAGGGACTGTCCTGAGGGCAACACATGGAAATCACATGATATGTAGTCATGGTGTGGCGCTCACTTTTGATTTACCCTTCTACATTCCGCAGTAAAATTCACATAAGCACTGAATAAATAAGAGTACCTGTATAATATAGAACCTAACAGCCCTTCAAACCAAAGGTCATGTCTGCATGAGAATACTTGCTTGAGGACAGCGGCATAGGTAAATACACACTTATCATTAGGTAACTGCTTAGAGGTTTCATCTGTGGTCAGGCAACATGCTTGTAGTCAATTAGGGTAGTGGTCACACATTAAACGTGTTGAAATGTGGAGGCAGAGTTTGAAAGATGAAGCTACTTTAGAGCGATGGAACCTTGAAACATCATTATGCTGTATTGTAACAGAAATGCTGAATCATGATGAGCATAACCCTTAATGGTTCCGGTAGGAAACAGCACTATTCTTGCACGCAGAACTTAGGCTACTACATTTGAGAAGTGCTTGCTTAAAGGCCAATGACTCAATGCTGAAATATTGAAACTTAGAGTTGATGAGACGTGTTTTGAAAAGAGTTGTTTGAGGATAAGGGAAGAGGAATAGGGTACAATTCACCTGAAAAAATCATGTAGCAATCTCTAGGGAATCACAGGAAGGTCAAGTTATCTCTTAAAGAACAAAGAAGACCCCAAAGGAATCTAGTGTCTACCAGTGACTACTCATGTTGCTGTCTCTGTAGGTTTTAACCTTATCTCTTACACTGAATCAGGCTTTAGTCTTTGAAATCTTTTGCACTCTGGTGTATGCTGTAAATGAGACAAACAGCTTAACCTAGTTCCAACATAGGACTGGGTCATGGGCCATGAAATTCCATCAACTTTTTTTTTTTTTTTACCAAAAAGAAAGTCTTTTGACCAGGTGCCAAGTCCTCTACTTAAAGATCACTTAAGTAAAGTTAGGCTAGATTCCGTGCACCAAAGTCTCCACTCTAACTCTTGAAAATAGAAGCAATGCTATGCCATGCTAACAGGCTCCCCAATCAAGTTCTTTACAAAACAGTTCAGGGGAAAGGCTTCATGCTGTAAAGTCTGGTCACCATTCAATAATTGCCTAAGAGGAAAATAGGTGACGTGTTACTAGTTTGTTCTGAATGTACTGCTATAATAACACAGTTTTGGTTTGATTGGCCCAATTTTTATCGTAAATTCTTTGAAGATAGGACAGTCATGGAATAATGCTCTGAGTCTTCCATTCTTTCTCCTTCTAGGAGATGACAGCTTGGTTCTGTAGGCCAAGGTGTCCACAAGAGTTTCTGGTAGCAGGAGTCAGGCTGGATGTTTCTAGACCTAGCTCTTCAGACTAGAAATTATTACCAATTGGATGGTTTTGATGATGTGGGCCTGGGGCTGTCAGCTAGTTTCTTTTAGAAAGTCCAGGCTTGGTTCCGATTTCCCCAACTCTATTTTTTTTTTCTTCCATGAAGAAGGCTTTTACTTTAAGCCTGGGTCTCCAGGAAACATCTGATCAGAGAACAGGCTTGATACTGTGGACTTACGCCACTCTTTCATTCTATGTCAGGTAGAATCAGAAGAAATACTGTGGGCTATTTTCTCAAATCTACTTCCTGGAAAGATGGGTAGGAACTAGAACTGCAAACCAAGGTCAGAACACTGGTTTCTAATCAGAAATGCAAGCAGGAGAGAAGGTCCAAGGTTTCAACATGAGACTCAATACACATGAGCACAGACTCACCTGGTAGTTTAATTTCTCATATCTACTAGTATTCACAGATGACAGGCTTAGTGCCTTGGGTACCAGTCTTCCTTCTACTTTTTGTTAGGAAAATACAGGCCTTGTACCTTGGGCCCATGTCACCAATCCACATCCTCACAAGGGAAAATGATGGAGTGCTCCTTTTATAGTGAAGAGTGCATATCAATGAGAAAATTCACATCAACACTGAGAAATCAATAGCATGCATGGAACAGAAAGTGACTGAGACAACTTTGTACAGAACTCCAATCAAAAGCCATGTCCACATTACAAAATCTTGAGGTCAGTGGTATATGTGGTCATTCCACGATCTTTAATTTGCCTCTAGTATTGTATGTTTGTCAGAATAACTGCTTCATGTACATGGAGGCAGCAGTCACACAATGGCAGCCTTAATAATTGACCCTGTGTATGTTGTGCGGATGTGACTGGATTGAAGTAGAAACAATAGCCGCCATTTTGCTGTATTGTAGGAAAAATGCTGAGTATTGTGAGGATACCTTTTGAGGATGAAAAAAATAGCTGCCTCCAAATTTCTGTATAGCAAACCTCAGACTACAAATTCTAAGATGGACTGGCTTAACAACAAATACTAAAAAACTGAGATATTGACATTGAGACTGTTCCATCAATTTGTTCTGAATGGGCTTGTTTTCACCTAGCAGAGGAATATGAGGCTGAAATTACAAGGAAAGCTCATAATAAGAATTAGGGAATCTCACGATACTCACGAGGTTTTCATCAGGATTCACATGGCAATCAAGAGACAGGTCTGAGGGCATCACAAGGAGATCACATGATATTGTGATGATGATGTGGCATTCACTTTTGAGATACTCTTCTACATTCCTTGGTAAAATTCATATAAACGCTGAGAAAATGAGAGTACCTATGTAACATATCCACCTAACAGCCCTTCAATCGGAAGGTCATGTCTGCATGAGAAGATTCGCTTGAGGACAGCGGCATAGGCTAAAAGGCAATTGTTAGTTAACTGACCTTCCATTTCATTTGTAGTCAGGCAACCTGCTTTAATCCAATGGAGTGACTGTCGAACATTAACCTGCATTGATATTTGAAGGCTAAGTCTGCTTAATGAAGCAACTTTAGAGCTGTGGAAACTGCAGGAGCCATTTTGCTGTACCATAGCAAAATTGCTGAGTCATTGTGAGTATAACTCTGAACTGCTTCATTTAGGATCCCTGCACTATTGTCATAATCAGACATTAGGCCACTACTGTCGAGAGTGAATTGCTTAAGGGCCAATGCCTCAATGCTGAAATATTGAAAATAAGAGTTTATATGATGAGTTTTTAAAATACTTGTTTGAATATAGAGGAAGAGAAATAAGGTGGAAGTAACATGAACATCACTTACAAATCATTAGGGAATCACATGGAGATCAAGTGAACACCTTGCAGTATTAACATGGAGATCAAGGAAGACCTCACAGGAGTCTAGTGTCTACTGGTGACTAATCTTGTTGCTGTGGGCGTAGGTTTTCATGTCACTTTGTAGAATGAACCAGTCGTGAAATATTTACAAATGAGTTTACTGTGTAAATGAGTCCGGCATGGTGTTGTGTTTTCAAACATTCACACAACATATCGAGTTCCAGTAGAGGATTGTATCCTAGACCAAGAACTTCCATTGACTTTTTTTTTCCTACCAAGAATATCTTGTACTGTGTGCAGAGTCCTCCACCTAAGGACCATTACATAAGTTAGGCTAGATTCTGTGAGCCAAGGTCTTCATTCTACTTCCCGGAAATAGGAACAATGCTTAGCTGTGATTCCAAGGTCCCCAGTCAAGTTTTAAAGACCAGTCCAGGCTTTGTGTCAGGTTTCTTAGTGACCACACTACCTTCTCTTACCAGACAAAAAGCTTGGTGTTGTAAGGTATGGTCACCTTTCAATAATTGTCTAAAAGGAAAATTGGTGATGTGGCACCAGGTTGAGCTGAATGTACTGTTATGATGACACATGGTTGGTGCCATCAGCCCAGATTTCTATTGTAAATATGAATGGCGGCCTCCATTCTTCTTCTGTTTTGAGAAGTCAGCTTTTTCTGAGGGACATAAGCTCCACATGAGTTTCTGTTTTTAGGGGATACATCTGGTTTAGTTTGAGTAGTTGTTTTTCTAGTCTGTTATCAATTGTTTGATCTTGAATTTTTGTGCCTGAGACCACACACCAATTCCTGTGAGGCAAGTCGAGACTTGATGTCACAGGCCTATGACTCTATTCTAGTTTCCCTTCTGTAAAGATATGCTTGTAGCAGTGGGCCTAGGACAATACTTGACACTTTTTCAGGGAAGACAGGCTTAGAACCATTGGCTCAGGCCAGCACTTCAGTGTCTGTTAGAAAAGACAGAAGAAATGCTGTGACTCAGGGTCCCAGCTCGACTTTCTGGATTCAGTGAAGAATAGGACCAGCAAGCCTAGACACCACTGTTGCTCTTAACAGAATGTCTAGGCTTGGAACCAAGGTTCTAATTCCTCAAGAAAGATATTCCTAACAGAGGATTGGCTGGTCTTGCAGTACAAGGACTCCTATATTCTAATTTTCATTGAGGATAGACTTTTTGGCTATAAACTCTGGCTTTTTGTATTAGTGTTAGGAAAAACCTGGCTTTGTGTTATGGGGCTGGGATTCAGCCTACATCATTTGAAGGAAAGACAGTGCTTTAACCTGAACAGCGGTCTCCTTTCTTTTCTGTAGGAGTCCACAGCTTTGATCTATGTATCATGCACTGTACTTTAGTTTCTGTCACAGGGTCTAGGATGTTATAATATGAGTATGTCCTTAGAATAGTCTGTTCAAAATGAAACAGTGTTAAACTTGGGAGTATGGCCCAGAGGGAGTCACCACGGGTTCAAGTGACCACCCATGGGAAACTGGTGCCCATCAAGAGCTTGGAATGTTTGAAACACAAGGAGATCATGAGACAGATGGGGATGATGCAGTGCTCCCTTTTAATGATGAGTGCATATCACTTGAGAAATTTCACATAAACATTGGGAAATCATTAGTCTTGTGGAGCAGAAGATGGCCGATAGAGCCTCCTATCATTCAAATGATTGTCATGTACACATTACAAATCTAAATTAAAGTTAACAGTATATGCGGGAAGTCAATGAATTTTAATTCACCTCTTTTTTTGACTGTGTGTGACAATGGTGGTGGTGGGCACACATTGGCGGTGTTGATAATTGGAGGATGAGTATGCTGTGAAGAAGCGACCAGATAGCGCTTGAAACAATAGCTCTATTTTTCACTATTGTAGAAAAATACTGAGCCATTGTGAGGATACCTCTGCATTACAAAAAGAACAGCTGCTTAAGAATTTCTCTATAGCAAACCACAGCTAAAAATTCTGCAAGGGATTCTCTTATCCAACATGGAAAGAAAGCTGAGATACTGACATTCAAGCAGTTTCTTCACCATGTTCTGAAAAGGTTCATTTTAGCCTAACAGAAGTAATGATGAGGAAGTCACCTGAAAATCTTGTAACAAGAATTAAGAAATCTCACGATATTGATGAGGCTTTCCCACAAGATTAATGTGATAAGCAAAACACTGGCCTGCAGGCAACACATGGAAATCACATAAGATTGAGGTGACTGTGTGGTGCTCACTTAAGTTACCCTTCTACATTCCTTGGTTAAATTCACATAAGCACTGAGAAAATGATAATATCTGTGTAAGGTAGCCACCTAACTGCTCTTCAATCTCAAAGTAATGTCTGCATGAGAAGATCTGCTTGAGGACAGTGGTATAAGCTAACACACACTTGTCGTTAGGCAACTGCCCTGAGGTTTTGTCTGTGGTCAGGCAACCTGCTTGTAGTCAATGGGAGCAGTGGTCACACATTAATCACATTGAAATTTAGAGGCCAAATCTGAATGACAAACCTACTTTACAGCAGTGGAAACTCTAAGCCCCATTATTCAGTATTGTAGCAGAAATGCTGAGTCTTTGTGGGCATAACCCTTAATGGTTCCAATGGGAGAGCAGCACTATTCTTGTAAGCAGACCATAGGCCACTACTGTTGAGAGGAAATTGCTTAAGGGCAATGACTCAATGCTGAAATATCGAAAATAAGAGTTTATGAGATTTGTCTTTTAAAACACTCGTTTGAACATCGGGAAAGAGAAATAATGTGGATGTCACCTAAAAATCACATAGCAATCACCAGGGAATCACACGGAGGTCAAGTGAACACCTGGCAGAATTTACTGGGGATCAAGGAAGACCCCACAGTAATCTGGTGTCTACCAGGTGTTTAGTCTTGTTGATGTGGCTATAGGTATTAACCTTAACTCTTACAATAAATCAAGCTTCAGTCTGTGAAATGTTTGCACTTGAATATACCCTATAAATGAGACCAGCGTGGTGTTGTGTTTTCAAATGTGCACACAACTTACCCAAGTTCCAGCATAGGACTGTGTCCTGGGCCATGGACTTCCAATAACATTTTTTTTTCCTACCAAGAAGTATGTTTTGTGACCTTTGCCATGTCCTCTACCTAAAGATATATTAAGTAAAGTTAGGCTGGATTTTGTGAGACAAGGTCTCCACTCTAGTTTTTGGAAATAGGAGCAATGCAAGACCATGCTTCCAGGCTCTCTAATCAAGGTCCTTACAAAACAGTTCAAGGTTATGCCAGGTTTTCTAGTTCCTACACTACTTTCTCTTACCAGGGGAAAAGCTTCGTGGTTTATGATCACCTTTCAATCATTTCTAAAGTAATAAACTGGTGACATTGTACCAGGTTATGATGAATGTACTGGGTTAGTGCCATTGTCCCAATTTTTATCATAAATGCTTTAAAGGGAGGAAAGTCTTGGTGCAGTGCACTAAGTACTCTGTTCTTCCTCCTCCAAAAGATGACATCTTGGTTCTGGAGGCCAAGGTGTCCATAAGAATTTCAAGTAGCAGAAGACAGGCTGGATGTTTGTGGGCCTAGGTCTTCAGACTGGACATTGTTACCAACTGGATGGTCTTGATGTCATTGAGCTTTAACTACTTCCTTATAGATAGGTCAGGCTTGGGTCAAGCTTGTCCTGTGGGTTAAGTTCTCTTATCTACTAGTTTTCAGAGAAGACAGGTTTAGTGCTTTGGATCCCAGTCTCCCTTCTACTTTTTGTTAAGACAGACAGGCCTTGTGCCTTGGGCCTGTGTCACCAATCCACATCCTCACAAAGGAAGATGATGTAGTGCTCCCTTTGGAGTGATGAGAGCATATTACTGAGAAAATTCATATCAACTCTGAGAAATCATTAGTATGCATGGAACAGAAGGTAGCCAAGACAGACTTCATAGTGACTTCCAATTCAATGTCATGTGCACATTACAAATCTTACTTGAGGTCAACTGTACATTGGGCAGTCAGTGATCTTTAATTCGCCTCCAGTTTTGTCTGTCAAGAAAACTGCTTTAAGTCCATAGAGGCAGTGGTCATGCATTTCCGGCATTGATAATTGAGCCTGAGTGTGTTGTGAGAAGGAGACTGGATAGAAATAATAGCCACTATTTTGCCGTATTGTACAAAAAATGCTGAGTCATTGTGAAAATATCTCTTGATGTTGGAAAGGATGACTACTTCAGAACTTCCAAATACAAAACTTCAAACTAAAAATTCTGAGAGGGACTTGCTTAATCACCAAGGATAGAAAAGTGAGATATTAACATTGAGGCTATTCCATCGATGTGCTCAGAAAAGACTTGTTTTAACTTAGCAGAGGAAAAATGAGGAGGAATTTATCTGGAAATCTCATAACAAGAATTAGGGAATCTTGTAATACTCACAAAGCTTTCTATGGGATTCACGTGATTGCCAAGAGACAAGCCTAAAGACATCACAGAGAGATCACGTGATTTTGGGTTGATGGTATGATGCTCACTTTTGTGTTTAAACTTGTATATTCCTAGGTAAAATTCAGGTAAGTATTAAGAAATGGTAGTTCCTGTATAACATTGCCACCCAAGGCCCTTCAATCGAAAGCTCATGTCTGCCTGAGAAGATTTGCTTAAGTACAGCAGCATAGGCTAACTATCAATTGTTGTTACACTAGATTCTGTGGGCCAAGGTCTCCACTTTATTTCTTGGAAATAGAAGAAAAACTTGACCATAATTCCAAGCTCCCCAATTGAGTTCCTTACAAAACAGTTTAGTCTTTGTGTTATGTTTCTTAGTGCCCACACTACCTTCTCTTACCAGGAGAAATGCTTGGTGCTGTAAGTTATCGTCACCTTTCAATAATTGTCAAAAAAGGAAAATTAGTTATGTGGGACAAGGTTGTGCTGAATGTACTGTTAAATTAACATAGAACTGGTGTCATCTGCTCAATTTCTCTTGTAAATACTTTAAAGGGAGGAAAGTCTTGAAGCTGTGCACCTAGTCCTCCAGTCTTCCTCCTCCTAGGATATGACAGCTTTGTTCTGTATGTCAAGGTGTCCTCAAGTGCTTCTGGTAGCAGGGACCAGGTTGGGTGTTTGTGGGCCTAGGTCTTCAGACTGGACTTTGTTACCAATTGGATAGTCTTAATGTTGTGGCCTGTGGCTTTAACTAGTTCCTTTTAGGAGATCCAGGCATGGTGTAGATTTCTATAGTCTCTGATATATTTTTTACTTCCGTAAAGAAGGCTTTTTCTGTGAGCAAGGAGCCCGGGCAACATTTGTTCACAGAGCACCAGCTTGCAACTGTGGGCTTACGCCACCCTTTCTGTCTATGTCAGAGAAGCCAAAAGAAATACTGTGGGCTAATTTCTCAGATCTACTTCTTGGAAATAGGGGTAGGAAATTGAACTGGAAGCAAAGGTCAGCACACTGGTTTCTAATAAATAATACAGGCAGGAAACAAGGTCCGAGGTCTTGAGATAAGACTCTCTTACATGAGGACAGGCTTGCTCTGTGGGTTAAGTGCACCTATCTACTAGTTTTTGGAGAAGACAGGCTTAGTGTCTTAGGGACTCTGTCTCCCTTCTACTTTTTGTCAGAAAAAGACAGACTTTGTTACATGGGTCTGTGTCACTAATCCACATCCTCATAAGGGAAGATTATGTAGTGCTCCCTTTGTAGTGACGAGTGAATATCACTTGAGGAAATTCACATAAACACTGAAAAATCATTAGTATGCATGGAACATATGTTGGCCAATTCTGATTCCGAACTGACCTCCATTCGAATGTCTTGTTCACATTACAAATGTTACTTGAGGTCAACAGTATATGTGGGCAGTCAATGAATTTTAATTCGCCTCTTGTTTTGTCTGTTTGTCAGGATAATGCCTTATGGCCATGGAGATGGCGGTCACACAATGGCAGCATTGATAATTGAGGCTGAGAGTGCTGTAAATAAGCGACTAGATAGTGGTTGGAACAATAGCCACCATTTTGCTGTATTGTCGGAGAAATGCTGAGTCATTGTAAGGATGCTTCTTTATGACGGAAAGAGCGGCTGCCTAAGAATTTCTCTATAGCAAACTTCAGACTACAAAATATGAGGACTGGCTTAACCACCATGGAAAGTAAACCGAGATGCTGACATTGAGACTGTTCCTTTAACGTGTTTTAAAACAGGCTTATTTTAGCCTAGCAAAGAAAAATGAGGTGAAAGTCACCTGGAAATCTCATAACAAGGATTAGGAAATCTCGGGTTACTCAAGAGGCTATTCCTCTGGATTCACGTGATCCTCAAGGGGCAGGCCTGAGGGCATCACAGGAAGATCAAGTGATATTGTGTTGATAGTGTGGTGCTCACTTTTGAGTTTTACTTCTACATTCCTGGAAAATTCACATAAGCACTGAGAAAATGATAGTACCTGTGTAACCTTGCCACCTAACGGCCCTTCAATCGAAAGGCCACGTCTGCATGAGAAGATTCCCTTAAGGACAGCGGCAGAGGCTAACAGACAATTGTTAGTTAACTGGCCTTAGGTTTCATCTGTGATAAGGCAAATTGCTTGAAGGCAATGGGAGTGGTATCGAACATTAACCTCCTTAAAGTTGGAGATTGTATGTATGCTTGACGAAGCTACTTTAGAGTGGTCGGAAGTGTACACACAATTATTCATATTGTAGTAATAATGCTGAGTCATCGTAAGCATAACTCTTAATAGCTTCAGGTGGGACTCCCACACTATTCTTGTATGCAGACCTGAGGCCACTACTGTTGAGAGGGAATTACTTAATGGCCAATGCATCAATGCTGAAAAACTGAAAATAAGAGCTTATAAGATGTATTTTGATAACATTTGGTTGAGGACAAGGGAAGAGGAATAAAGTGGAAGTCACCTGAAAATTATGGACTAATCACTAGGGAATCACATGGAGGTCAAGTAAACACCTGGGAAGATTCACGTGGGGATCAAGAAGACCCCCTCAGTAATCTGGTGTCTACCAGTTTATAGTCTTGTTGCTGTGGGTGTACGCTTTTACTTTACTTCTTAGAATGAAACAGGGGTCAGAGTGTGAAAGATTTTGCACTTGAGTTTACATTTTAAATTTGACTGGCATGATGTTGAGTTTCACAACATCCATGCAACTTACTGTAGTTTGAGCAGAGTTCTGGTTCTAGGGCTATGGAATTCGATATACTTTTTTTTTTTCCTACCAGAAAGGTCTTGTTACCATGTGCCAAGTCCCCCACCTAAGGATCCATTAAGTAAAGTTAGGCTAGATTCTGTAGTCCAAGGTCTTCACTCTACTTCCTGAAAATAGGAGCATGCTTGGCTGTGCTTCCAGGCTCTCCAATCTAGTTCCCTACAAAACAGTTCAGGCTTTGTGCAAGGTTTCTTAGTGTCCAAACTATGTTCTCTTACCAGGAGAAAGGCTTGGTGCTGTAAGGTATGCTCACCTATCAATCATTGTCTAAAAGGAAAATTGGTGACGTGAGACAAGGTTGTGCTGAATGTATGCTAAGATGACACAGGGTTAGTGTCAATAGACCAATTTCTATCATAAATTTTTTTAAAGGAAGGGAAGTCTTGAAACCGTGCACAGAGTCCTCCATTCTTTTTTCCCCTATGAGATGACAACTTGATTCTGTAGGCCAAGGTGCCCACAAGAGTTTCAGGTAGCAGGGACTAGGCTGAAGTTTTGTGGGCATCAGTATTCATAGTGGACATTATTACCAACTGGATGGTATTTACGTTGTGGGCCTGGTCTTTAACTACTTCCTTTTAGGTTGTCCAGGCTTGGTTCAAATTTCCACAATCTCTGCTCACATTTCTTTTCCATAAAAAAGAGCTTTTGCTTTTAGCAAAAGTGTACACACAATTATTTGTTTACAAAGAACAGGCTTCAAACTGTGCGCTGATGTCACCCTTTCAGTCTATGTTGTAGAAAGTCAGAAGAAATGATGTGGGCTAATTTCTAAGATCTACATCCTGGATATAGGGGTTGGGATTGGAACTGCAAAGCAATGTTAACACACTGGTTCTTAATAGGAACTGCAGGCAGGAGACAAGGTCCTAGGTTTCGAGATAAGACTCAAATTACATGAGGACCGGCTTGCCCTGTGGGTTAAGTTCTCCAAACTACTATATTTCAGAGGACAGGCTTAGTGCCTTGATTCCCCATCTCACTTCTACTTTTTGTTAGGAAAAGACTGGCCTTGAGCCTTGGGCCTGTATCACCAATCCACAACTACACAAGGGAAGACAATGTAGCACTCCCTTTGTGTTGAGGAGCGCATATCACTGAGATAATTCACATTGACATTGAGAAATCATTAGTCTACAGGGAACAGAAAGTGTCCGAGACAGATTCCATACTGACCTCCAAATGAATGTCATGTTTACATTATATATATTACTTAAGGTCAACCATATATGCGGACATCAATGATCTTTAATTCTCCTCGAGTTTTGTCTGTTTATCAGAATAATTGACTTATGTCCATGGAGGCAGCAGTCGCACATTGGTGGTGTTGATAATTAAGTCTGAGTGTGCTGTAGCAGGCAAATGGCTCGCCATGGAAACAATAGCTGCCATTTTGCTGTAGTGTCAGAAAAATACTGAGTCATTGTGAGGATGACTCTTGATGGCAGAAATAATGGCTACCTCAGAATTTCTATAGCAAACATCAGACTACAAATTCTGAGAGGGACTGGCTTAACCACTAAGGAAAGAAAACAGATAGTGACATTGATGCTGGTCCATCCATATGTTCTGAAAATGTTTGTTTTAGCCTTGCAGAGGAAATTAGGTGGAAGTCTCATAACAATAATTAGGAAATCTCGCAATACTCACAAGGTATTCCACGGGATTCATGTGACCTTTAGGAGACAGGCATGAGGGCATCACAGGGAGATCAAGTCATATTGGGTTGATAGTGTGGTGCTCACTTTTGAGTAATCCCTCTACATTCATTGGTAAAATTCAGATAATCCCTGAGAAAATGACAGTATCTATATAACATAGCCACCTAATAGCCTTTCAATCGAGAGGTTATGTCTGCATGAGAAGATTCGCTTGAGGACAGTGACATAAGCTAACAGACTATTATTATTAGTTAACTGGCCTTAGGTTTTCTCTGTGGCAGGCAACCTGCTTGAATGCAATGGGAGCGGCTGTCGAACATTAACCGCGTTGATATTTGCAAGCTGAGTCTGCTTGACGAAACTACTTTAGATTGGTGGAAACTGTAGATGATATTTTGCTGTATTGTAGCAGAAATGTTGAGTCATTGTGAGCATAAATCTGAACAGTTCCGTATGGGACTCCTGCACTTGTAAACTAATTTTAGACCACTTATAGTTGAGTAGGAATTGCTTAACAGCCAATGCTTCAAAGCTGAAATATTGACAATAAGAGTGTATGAGACGAGTTTTGAAAACACTTGTTTGAGGATAAAGGGAGGCGAATAAGGTAAAAATCACCTGAAAATCACTTAGAAATCAGAAGGGAATCATGCGGATATCAAGTGAAAACTGCAGAATTCACGTCAAGCTCAAGGAAGACCCCACAGGAATGTGTTGTCTACCAGGTGACTAGTCTTCGTGTTGTGGCTGTAGGTTTTCACTTTACTTCATAGAATGAACCAAGTTTCAGAGTGCAAAATGTTTTTCAAACAAGATTACCTTGTAAACGAGACTGGTGTGGTGTATTTTCAAAAATCCACCAACTTACTCTAGTTCCATCGAAGGACTGCGTCCTAGACCATATATTTGCACTGACTTTTTTGACCTACCAAGAAGATCTTGTGACCATGTGCCAAATCCTTCACCTAAAGATCTATTACGTAAAGTTAGACTAGATTCTGTGGGCCAAGGACTTCACTCTACTTCCAGAATATAGAAGGAATGCTTGACTGTGATTCCAAGCTCCCTAGTTGAGTTTTTTAAAGAACAGTCTAGGCTTTGTGCCAGGTTTCTTAGTACCCACACTACCTTCTCTTACCAGGCAAAAGGTTTGGTGGTGTAAGGTATGGTCACATTTCAATAGTTTTCTGAAAGGAAAATTGGTGACATGGCACTAGGTTGTACTGAATGTACTATTAAGATGACACAGGATTGGTACCATTTGCCCAATTTCTATCATAAATGCTTTAAAGAGAGGGTAATCTTGGAGCTGTGAACTGAGTCCTCCATTCTTTATTATTCTAGGAGATGACAGCTAGGTTATATAGGCCATCGTCTTCACAAGAATTTTTGGTAGCAAGGGCCAGGCTAGGTGTTCGTGGGCCTAGTTCTTTGGTTTGGAATTTGTTACCAATTAGATGATCTAGACATTATAGCATTGGGCTGTTAGCTAGTTCCTTTTAGTAAGTTCAGGCTTGCTGTAGATTTCCATAGTCTCTGTTCTTGTTTCCCTTTCACAAGGAAGGCTTATGTTGTGAGCTAAGTGCTCCAGGCAACATCTGTCTACAGAGGACAGTCTTAGAACTGTGGGCTAACGCCATGCCTTCAGCCTCTGTCTGAGAAAGATAGAAAATATTTTGGGGGCCAATTTATCAGCTCTTGTTTTTAAAATAGGGGAAGGTCAGCTCTCTGGTTCCTGATTATAAATGCAGGCAGGAGAAAAGTTCCTATATTTTGAGAGAAGATTCTCTTCTTTTAGGAAAGGCTATCCCTGTAGGTTAAGTTCTCCTATCTACTTGTTTTCAGAGAGGACAGACTTAGTGCCTTGGGTCCCAGTCTCCTTTTCCTACTTGTTAGGAAAAGACAGGCTTTGTGCCTTGGGCTCATGTCACCACACTACATCATAACAATGAAAGACAGTTTTGCTGGTATGAATGGTGGCCTCCATTATTTCTTTGTTCTGAGAAGTTAGCTTTATTTGAGAGTCATACACTCCACATGAGTGTCTGTTCTTAGGGCATCCCTTGGGTTTAGTGTGAGTAATTGTTTATCTAGTCTGTTATAAATTGGATGGACTTGAATATCCATGCCTAAGCCCGCACTTTAATTTCTGTGAGGAGAGTCCAGGCTTGACATCACAAGCATAAGTCTCCATTCTTGTTTCTCTTCAGTAAAGATGTGCTTGTTGCTATGGTTCTAGGACAACATTTGACCTTCTTTCAGGGAAAACTGGCCTAGAACTGTGGACCCAGGCCACCACTTCAGTGTCTGTTAGGATAAGACAGAAGAAATGCTATGACTCAAAGTCTTAGCTCGACCTCCTGAAATAGGTAAAGAACTGGACCAGTAAGCCAAGTCACCACTGTCACTCCTAACAGAATGTCCAGGCTTGGAGCCAAGATTCTAGTTCCTCATGAAAGTTGTTCTACTAAAGAGGCTGGCCTAGCAATTTGAGGTCTTCAATATAATACTTTTCAACAAGAAAAGGCTTTTTGGCTAAAGACCAGGGCTTTGTTGTATTAGTGTTAGGAAGAAACCAGCTTTGTGTCATGGGCCTGGGATCATTTGAAGGGAGAACACGACTTTTACCTGAAAAGCTGTCTCCTTTCCTTTCTGTGGGAGTTCATGGCTTTGATCTGTGTGCCATGCACTGCACATTAATTTCTGTCACAGAGGCTATGATGTTGGTAATGTGGATATGTCCTTAGACTAGTCTGTTCAAAATTAGACAGTATTAATTTTGGGATTATGGCACAGAGGGAGTGACTACAGTTTCACATACCCACCCATGCAAAACTGGTGCCTATCAAGAGACTGGACTGTATGAAATACAGGGAGATCATGTGACAGTTGTGGATGATGTAGTGCTCCCTTTTAATGAAGATTGCATATCACTTGAGAAAATTCACATAAACAGTGAGAAGTCTTTAGTCTACCTGGAGCAGAACGGTGGCCAAGACAGCCTCCTAACTGTCCTCAATCAAATGTCATGTTCACATTACAAATCTAATTGAAGTCAACGATATATGAGGGTAGTAAATGAACTTTAATTCCCCTTTGGTTTTGACTGTTTTTCAGGAAACCTGCTTTATTGCAGTGATGGTGGTGGTCGCACATTGGCAGAGTTGATAATTGGAGGCTGAGTATGTTGCAAAGAAGTGACTTGATAGCAGTCGAAACAATAGGTGCCATTTTGCTCTAGTGTAGAAAAAATGCTATGTCATTGTGAGAATACCTCTTTATTTCAAAAAGAACATCTGATTATGAACTTCTCTATAGCAAACTACAGACTTAAAATTCTGAGAGCGACTGGCTTAACTAACATGGAAATAAAGGTGAGATACTGACATTGAGGCAGTTTCTTCACCATATCCTGAAAAGACTTGCTTTAGCCTAGCAGAGGTAATGAGGTGGAAGTCATCTGGAAATCCCATGACAATAATTAGGGAATGTGGTGATATTCACGAGGTTTTTCCACAGGATTTACATGACCAGCCAGAGACTGGCCTGAGGGCAACACAGAAAAATCACGTGAAATTGGGTTGAAAGCGTGGCACTCACGTTTGAGTTTTCCTTCAACATTTCTTGTTAAATTTATAAAAGCACTGAGAAAATGAGCATACTTGTATAATATAGCAACCTAACAGCCCTTCAATCGAAAAGACATGTCTGCACTAGGAGACTTACTTGAGGATAGCGGCATAAGCTAACACACACATGTCATTAACGTAACTGCCCTGAAGTTTCATCTGAGGTCAGGCAGCATGCTTGAATGCAATGGGAGCAGCAGTTGTACATTAACTGCGCTGATATTTGGAGTCTGAGTCTGAATGATGAAGCTACTTTAGAGTGATAGAAACTCTAAGTGTCATTGTGCCATATTGCAGCATAACTGCTGGGTCATTGTAAGCATAACCCTTAACAGTTCTTGTAGGAGACTCACACTATTATTGTAGGTGGACTTTAGGCCACTACTGTTGAGAGGGAATTGCTTAAAGGCCAATGACTCAATGCTGAAATATTGAAAATATGAGGTTATGAGATATGTTTTGAAAACACTTGTTTGAGAATAGTGAAAGAGGAATAAGGTGGAAGACACTTGAAAATCACATAGCAATTACAAGGGAATCAAACAGAAGTCAAGTGAACCCTGGCAGGATTCACATGGGGATCAAGGAAAATCCCGCAGGAATCTGGTGTCTACCAGGTACCTAGTCTTGCTGTTGTGGTTATAGGTCCTTTACCTTATGTCTTACAATGAATCAAACTTTAGTCTGTGAAATGTTTTGCACTCAAGTATACTCTGTAAATGAGTCCGACGTGGTGTTGTGTTTTCAAACACCCACACAACTTAACCAAGTTCCAGCAGAGGACTGGGTTCTGGGCCATGGATTTCCATCCATTTTTTTCCTACCCAGAAGAAGGTTTTATGACCATGTGCCAATTCTCCACCTAAAGATTCATTAAGTAAAGTTAGGCTAGATTCCCTGGGCCAGGGTCTCCACTCTACTTCCTGAAAATAGGAGCAAAGCTTGACATTGTTTCCAGGCTCTCCAAACAAGTTCCTTTAAAAACAGTTCAGGCTTTGAGTCAGGTTTTTTAGCATCGACACTACCTTCTCTTATCAGGGGAAAAGCTTGGTTCTGTAAGGTATGGTCACCTTTCAATAATTTTCTAAAAAGAAAATTGGTAATGTGGGACCAGGTTAAGATGACATAGGGTTGGTGCCATTGACACAATTTCTATTATAAATGCTTTAAAGGGAGGACAGTCTTGGAGCAGTGCACGGAGTCCTCCATTCTTCTTCCTAGGAGATCACAGCTTAGTTCTGTAAATGTCCACAAATCTTTCAGGGAGCAGGGAGAAGCTGGATATTTGTGAGCCTAGATCTTCATACTGGACTTTGTTACCAATTGGACGGTCTTAATATTGTGGGCCTGGGCTTTAACTACTCTCTATTAGGTGGTCCATGCAAGGTTCAGATTTCCACAGTCTCTGTTTTAATTTTTCTTCCATAAAGAATGCTTTGTTTTGATCCTAGGACTCCTGGCAACATTTGTTCACAAAGAACAGGCTTGTAATTGTGGACTTACACCACCCTTTCATTCTCTGTCGGAGAAAGTTGGAAGGAATGCTGTGAGCTAATTTCTCAGATCTATATCCCGTAAATAGGGGTAGGGATTGGAACTGGAAACTGAGGTCAGCACACTGGTTCCCAACAGAAAATGCAGGCAGGGAACAAGGACCTACATTTCAAGATAAAATTCAAATTACATGAGGACAGGCATGCCCTGTGGGTTAAGATCTCCTATCTACCAGTGTTAGAAAGAATGGACTTAGTGCCTTGTGTCCAAGGCTCCCTTCTACTTTTTGTTAGGAAAAGACAGGGCTTGTGCCTTGGGCCCATGCCAACAATCCACATGCTCACAAGAGAAGATGATGTACTACTCCCTTTGTAGTGACAAGCGCATATCACTGAGAAAATTTACATCAACACTGAGAAATCATTATTATGTGTTGAAGAAGGTGGCTGAAACAAACTCCGTACTGACATTCAATGTCATGTCTACATTACAAATCTTAATTGATGTTAACGGTATACACGGCAATTAATGATCTTTAATTTGCCTCCAGTTTTGTCTTTTATTTATCAGGAAATCTGTGTTATGTACATGGAGGCAGCAGTCAAACATTAGCGGCACTGATAATTGAGCCTGAGTATGCTGTGAGGAAGCGACTGGATAGCGGTGGAAACAATAGCCACCATTTTGCTGTATTGTAGGAACAATGCTGAGTCATTATGAGGATACCTCTTGATGGCGGAAAGAAAGGCTGTCACAGAATTAATATATCACAAAACTCATGACGAATTCTGAGAGGGACTGGCTTAACCACCAAGGAAAGGAAATTGAGATATTGACATTGAGGCTGTTCTACCAGTGTGTTCTGAAAAGGCTTGTTTTAGCCTTTCAAAAAAAAAAATGAGGTAGAAGTCACATAGAAATCATGTAACAAGAATTAGGGAATCTAGCCATTTCACAGGGCTTTCCCTCAGGATTCATGTGACCCTCAAGAGACAGGACTGAGGGAATCACAGGGAGATCACGTGATATTGGGATGATGGTGTGGCACTCACTTTTGAGTTATCCTGCTACATTTCTTGGTAAAATTCAGATAAGCACTGAGAAAATGATAATACCTGGGTAACATAGGCACCTAATGGCCCTTCAATAGAAAAGTCATGTTTGCATGAGAAGATTTGCTTGAGGACAGCAGTGTATGGTAACAGACAATTGTTGTGAGTTAACTGGCCTTAGGTTTCATCTGTGGTCAGGCAACCTGCTTGAATGCAATGGGAGTGAATATTAAACATTAATTGCATTGATATTTGGAGGCTGAGTCTGCTTGGCAAAGCTACTTTAGAGTGGCAGAAACTGTAGGCACCGTTTTGCTGTATTCTAGAAAAAATACTGAGTCATTGTAAGCATAACTCTGTTTGGCTTCATGTGGGACTCCTGTTCTATTATTATATACTGAACTTAGGCCACCACTTTCAATAGGGAATTGCTTAATGGCCAAAGCCTCAATGCCGAAATATTGAAAATAAGAGTTTATGATACTAGTTTTAAAAACTCTTTTTTTAATATAGTGAAAGAGAAATAAAGTGGAAGTCATCTGAAAATCACTTAGAAATCACTAGGGAATCACGTAGAGACCAAGTGAACACCTGTCGGGATTAATATGGAACTCAAGGAAGACCCCATAAGAATCTGGTGTCTACTAGGTGACTAATCTTGTTGCTGTAGCTGTAGGTTTTCATTTTACTTCATAGAATGAACCAGGCCTCACAGGGTGAAACGCTTTACAAACTATTTTACCTTGTAAATGATTCTGGCGTGGTGTTTTGTATTCAAACATCCACCCAACTTACACTAGTTTCAGCAGACGACTGCATCCTAGGCTTTGGAAATCGATAGACATTTTTCTATCCTTCCAAGAAGGTCTTATTACTGCGTGCCAAGTCATCCACCTAAGGATTCATTACATAAAGTTAGGCAAGATTCTGTGGGCCATGGTCTCCACTCTGCTTCCTGGAAATAAGAGCAATGCCTGGCCATGATTTCAAGCTCCCCAATCAAGCTTTGTCAAGAACAGTCCAGGTTTTGTGGCAGGTTTCTTAGTGCCCACACTACCTTCTCTTACCAGGAGAACAGCTTGATGCTGGAAGGTATGGTCACCTTTCAGTAATTTTGGAAAAAAAATTGGTAACATCGGACCAGGCTGTGCTGAATGTCCTATTAAGATGACACAAGTTTGGTGCCATTTGCCCAAATTTCTATCATAAATGCTTTAAATGGAGGACAATCGTGGAGCCGTGCTCAGAGTTTTCCATTTTTCTTACTTCTAGGCAATGACAGCTAGGTTCAGTATGCCAAGGTCTCCACAAGATTTTTTGGTAGCAAGGGGTATACTATGTGTTTGTGAGCCTAGGTCTTCACTCTGGAATTTGTTACGAATTGGATGATTTGACGTGGTGGGCTTTGGGTAGTCGGCTACTTTTTTTTAGAAAGTCCAGGCTTGGTACAGATTTCCACAGTTTCTGTTCTTATTTCCCTTCCATCGTAAAGGCTTTTGCTGTGAGCCAAGGACTCCAGACGACATCTGTTCACAGCGGACAGGCCTGGAACTGCAGGCTTACGCAACCCTTTCAGCCTCTGTCTGGGAAAGTTAGAAGATATCTTTTGGGCCTGTTTCTCAGATCTAATTCTTGAATAAAAGAAAAGAGATTGGAAGGGTAAACCAAGGTTGGCACTCTCGTTCTCGATTAGAAATTCAGGCAGGAGACAAGGTCCTAGGTCTTGAGATTTGATTATCTTCCTTTAGGCCAGGTTTGCCTTGTGTGTTAAGTTCTCCTATCTACTCATTTTCAGAGAGGACAGGCTTAGTGCCTTGGGTCCCAGTCTCCCTTGTTCTGTTTCTTAGAAAAAGATAGGCTTGTCTCTTGGGCCTGTGTCACCATACCACATCCGAACAAGGTATAAACAGCAGCCTCCATTCTTCTTTTGTTCTGTGATGTCAGTTTTGTTGTGGGTCCTACACTCCATATGAGTTGTTGTTTTTAGGGCATCCCTTGGGTTTAATGTGAGTAGTTGTTTTTCAAGTCTGTTATAAATAAGATGGTCTTGAAATTCAGCGCCTGGGCCTGCACTCTAATTCCTGTGAGGAGAATCCAGGATTGGTGTCAATTGACTAAGTCTCCATTCTAGTTTTTGTTCTGTAAAGATGTGCTTGTTCCTGTGGGCCTAGGACAACAACTCAACATTTTTTCGGGAAGACAGGCTTAGAACTGTGGACCCAAGCCTCCACTTTCAGTGTCTGTTAGGAAAAGACAAAAAAAAAAAAAAATGCTCTTACGTGAGGTCTCAGCTTGACCTCCTGGAATAAGTAAAGGATTCGACCAGCAAGCCAAGTCACCACTGTTGCTCCTAACAGAAGGTTAGGCTTAGAGTCAAGGTTCTAGTTCATCAAGAAAGATATTCTTACAAAGAGGAGAGGCTGGCTTTGCGAATTAAGTTCTCCAATAAAATAATGATCAATAAGGACAGGCTTTTTGGCTGTAGACCATGGCTCTGTTGTATTAGTGTTAGGAAGAAACTGGCTTTGTGTTATGGGAGTGGGATCCAGCCTACATCATTTAAAGGAAGGATATTGCTATAATTACAACAGCAGTCCCCTTTCTTTTCTATAGGAATCCACGGCTTTGATTTTTGCCATGCACTGCACATTAGTTTCTGTCACAGGGTCTAGGATGTTAGGAATGTTAGTATGTCCTTAGACTAGACATTTTAAAATCAGACAGTGTTAAACTTGAAAGTATGGCCCAGAGGGAGTCACCACAGGTTTACGTGACCGCCTGTGGAAAACAGGTGCCCATCAAGAGACTAGAATGAATGAAACACAGGGAGATCATGTGACAGATGAAGATGATGCAGTGCTCCCTTTTAATGAAGAGTGCACATCACTTAAGAAAATTCACATAAACAGTGAGAAGTCATTAGTCTATGTGGAGCAGAATGGTGGCTGAGACAGCCTCCTAACAGTCCCCCAATTGAATGTCGTGTCCACATTACAAATCTAATTTTAATTCAACAGTATATGCGGGTAATCCATAAACTTTAACTCACCTCTGGTTTTGACTGTTTGTCAGAAAACCTGCTTTGTGGCAGTAGTGGCGTAGGTCACACTTTTGCGGCATTGATAATTGGAGGCTGAGGGTGCTGTGAAGAAACTACTGGATAGCGGTTGAAACAATAGCTGCCATTTTGCAATATTGTAGGAAAAATGCTGAATCATTGTGAGTATACCTCTTCATTACAAAAAGAT
>CM053513.1:25507441-25547434 GCA_028627145.1 Eidolon dupreanum
CTGCACATTAGTTTCTGTCACAGAGTCTAGAATGTTGGTAATGTGAGTGTATCTTCAGACTAGTTTGTTCAAAATGAGACAGTGTTAAACTTGGAAGTATGGCTGAGAGGTAGTCACCATAGATTCACGTGACTGCCCGTGGGAAACTGGTGCCCATAAAAAGAATGGATGGTATGAAACACAGGGAGATCATGTGACAAATGGGAATGATGTAGTGCTCCCTTTTAATGACAAGTGCATACATATCACTTGAGAAAATTCAATAAACACTGAGAAGTCATACGGCTACATGTAGCAGAAGGTGGAGAGAACGCTTCCTAACTGTCTTCTAATCGAATGTCATGTTCACATTACAAATCTAATTTGAAGTCAACGGTATAAGTGGGCAGTCAATGAACTTTTTAATTCACCTCTGGTTTTGACTGTTTGTCAGGAAACCTGCTTTATGGCAGTAGTGGCCGTGGTCGCACATTGGCAGTGTTGTTAATTGGAGGCGGAGTGTGCTGTGAAGAAGCGATTGGTAACTTTTGAAACGACGCTACCAATTTGCTCTATTGTAGAAAAATGCTGAGTATTGTGAGGAAACCTCTACATTGGAAAAAGTGCGACTGCTTACGAATTTCTCTATAGCAAACCACAGACTAAAAATTCTGTGAGGAACTGTCTTAACCAACATGGAAAAAAAGCTGAAATACTGACATTGAAGCATTTGCTTCAACATGTTTTGTAAAGACTTATTTTAGCCTAGCAGAGGTAATGAGGTGGAAATCACCTGGAAAGTTTATAATAAGAATTAGGGAATATAGCAATAATCACGAGGTTTTCCCTCGGGATTTTCGTGCAAGCAAGAGACTAGTCAGAGGGCAACACGTGTAAATCATGTGAAATTGGGGTGATGGTGTGGCATTCACTTTTGATATACCCTTCCACATTCCTTGGTAAAATTCACATAAGCACTGAGAGAATGAGAGTACCTGTGTAACATAGCTACCTAAAAGACCTTCAATCAACAGGTCATGTCTGCATGAGAAGACTTCTCGGAGGACAGTAGCATGTGCTTACTCACACTTGTCATTAGGTAACTGCCCTAAGGTTTCTTCTGTGGACAGGCAACCTGCTTGTCAGTGGGAGCAGCAGTCGCATATTAACCACATAGAAATTTGGAAACTGAGTCTGCTTGACAAAGCTGCTTTAGAATGATGGAAACTGTAGGCGCCTTTGTGCTGTTTTCTAGCAGAAATACTGAGTCTTTGTGAGCATAACTCTTAATGGCTTTATGTGGGACTCCTGAACTCCTATTGTATGTAGACCTTTGACCTCTATGTCAAGAGCGAATTGCTTAATAGCTGATGCCTCAAAGCTACAATATTGAAAATAAGAGTTTATGACATGAATTTTGAAAACACTTGTTTGAGGATAGGGAAAGAGGAATAAGATGGAAGTCAATTGAAAATCACATAGAAATCACTAGGGAATCATGTGGAGATCAAGTGAAGACCTCACTGGATACATGCTTGGCTCAGTGAAGCCCCTGCAGAAATATGGTGTCTACCAGGTGACTAGTCTTGTTGTTGTGGTGATAGGTTTTCACTTCATCATAGAATGAACCATGTTTTAGAGCGTGAAACATTTTGGAAATGAGTTTACCTTCTAAATGAGAATGACATGGGTGTATTTTCAAACATGCCCCCAATTTACCCTAGTTCTAGCAGAGGACTGTGTCCTAGGCAATGCCCTTTGAACGACTTTCTTTTTTCCTACCAAGAAAGTCTTGTCACCATGTGTCAAGTCCTTCATCTAATGATCCATTACATAACGTTAGGCTAGATTCTGTGGACCAAGGTCTTCATTCTACTTCCTGGAAATAGAAGTAATCCTTAGCTGTGATTCCAAGCTCCCCAATTGAGTATTTTAAAAAACAGTCCAAGTTTTGTGCCAGGTTTCTCAGTGCCACACATGTTCTCTTACCAGAAGATAGGCTTGGTGTATAAGGTATGGTCACTGTTCAATAATTGTCTAAAAGGCAAATTGGTGATGTGGGACCAGGTTGTGCTGAATGCACTCTTATGATGACACAGGGTTGGTGCCATCAGCCCAATTTCTATTGTAAATGCTTTAAATGGAGGACAGTTTTGGGGTTGTGCACCAACTCCTCCATTCTTCCTCCTAATAGGAGATGACAGCTTGGTTCCATAGGCCAAGGTGTCCAAAAGAGTTTCAAGTAGCTGGGGCCAGCCTGGATGTTTGTGGGCCTAGTTGTGCAGAGTGGATATTGCTACTAATTTGAAGGTCTTGACATTGTGAACCTGGGATTATCTACTTCCTTTTATGTGGTCCAGGCTTGGTTTAGATTTCCACAGTCTCTGTTCTTATTTTTCTTCCATAAAGAAGGCTTTTAATTTCAGTCTAGGACTCCAGGTGACATCTGTTCATAGAGAACAGGCTTGAAACTGTGGGCTTACACCACCCTTTCATTCTGTTGGAGAAAGTCGGAAGAAATACTGTGGGCTATTTTCTCAAATCTACTTCCTGGAAATAGGAGCAGGGATTGGAACTAAAAACCAAGGTCAGTACACTGGTTCCTAATAGGAAATGCAGGCAGGAGACAAATTCCTTGATCTCAAGATAAGATTCAAACTACACGAGGACAGGTCCTGTGGTTTAAATTCTATCTACTAGTTTTCAGAGAGGACAGGCTTAGTGCCTTGGGTATCAGTCTCTCTTTTATTTTTTGTTAGGAAAAGTCAGTTCTTGTGCCTTGGGCCTGTGTCACCAATGCACATCCTCACAAGGGAAGATGATGTAGTGCTCTCTCTTTAAGGTAACAAGTACACATCCTTAGAAAATCTACTGCAAAGCTGAGACAGAGGTGGCTGAGACAGACTCGGTACTGACCTCCTATCGAATGTCACGTCCACATTAAAAATCCTACTTTAGGTCAACGGAATATGGGGGCAGTCAATAATATTTAATGAACCTCTAGTTTTGTCTATTTGTCTAGAAAACTGCCTTATGTTCATGGAGACAATGGTTGTACATTGGCAGATTTGGTATTTGAGCCTGAGTGTGCTGTGAGGAAGTGACTGGATGAGTTGAAAACAATTGCTGCCATTTTTCTGTATTGTAGGAGAAATGCTGAGTCATTGTGAGGATACCACTTGATGGCGGAAAAAATGGCTGTCTCAGAATTTCTCTACAGTAAATGTCAACTACAAATTCTGAGATGGCCTTGCTTAACGAACAGGAAAGAAAACTGAGATATTGACATTGAGGCTGTTCAATCAACGTGTCTTGAAAAGGCTTGTTTTAGCCTAGCAGATGAAAATGAGGTGGAAATCACCTCGAAATCTCATAACAAGAATGAGGGAATCCTGCGGAACTCAGGAAACTTACTGCAGGATTGACGTGAGCATCAAGAGACGGGCCTGAGGGCAACACAGGGAGATCACGTGACATTAGGGTGATGGTCTGCCACCCACTTTTGCGTTACCCTTCTACATTCCTTGATAAAATTCACATAAGCTCCATGAAAATGAGAATGCCTGTATAACATAGCTACCTAATGACCCTTCAACCGAAAGGACATGTCTGCATGAGAAATTAGATTGAGGACAGCAACATAGGCTAACAGACAATTGTTGTTACTTAACTGGCCTTTGGTTTCATCTGTGGTCAGGCAACCTGCTTGAACGCAACAGGAGCAGCTGTTGAACATTAACTGCGTTGATGTTTGTAAGCTGAGTGTCCTTGACAAAGCTACTCTAGAAGAGAAAAAAATCTAGGCGCCATTTTGCTGTAGTGTAGCAAAAATGCTGAGTCATTGTGAGCGTAACTCTTAATGGCTTCATGTCACAGAAGAGGCCCAAGACAAGCTGGCCTTGTTATGTCAAATGCCTTGCACGCCAGGCCAAGAAAGGACCTACAATAGGGAGGTCAGGGAATCACCACCCTGCCTCACCCTGGTAAATGGCACCTGGGTAAACGCATAAATGTTGGTGGGGCAGCAGCCAGAGGTGCTTCCAGTATCACCCCAGCCCTGAGCCTCAAGGTCACCAATATTTATGCTCTTGCTTCAGGCTTCTTGAGAAATTCAGAGGTGAACACGAGACAGTTGTTCCTCCCTCCCCCGCTCCTCTGGAGCTTCTCCTCTGAGTCTGGCTCTGTCCTCCCTAGACTCTTCTGTAAACTAGTCACTGGCAGGCCTAGGGCACTTGGAAATCCCACAGATGATCTCTGGGTGGGAAGAGCCACTGGATAGGGCTTCAGTTTCTCAGGATCCCATGATTGGTGGAATTGAGTTCCCCAGTAAGCATTCCTTGGAAGCAAGACTTGCTGTCAATAAATCACGGCTGTTGCCCAATGAATTGATTATGGTCAGGCCTGGGGTTCTGTCCTCCTTCTTTTCTCCACTGTGTATTTCTATGACTCAGAAGTACCACTCCTTTCTCCAGAGGCCTCATTTCATATTCCTTCTAAACTCAGGATCCAGTTCCACTCACAGGGTCCTTCTGCCTTCTTCGAACTTCAGGCAGCTCATTTCCTTCCTATTTCATGTATCTATACTCCCTTTCTGCCAGTTCTACTGCCCTCCCTCCTCTCATTGGACCACCTTTCTTACCCCTTCTACACACTAGTGATCCTCATCTACCTATTCCAACATGAGCAGCCCATTCTCCCCTCCCTCACCCTCACCCTTTACAGTTGGTTTGGCGAAAGCAGGCCTTGGTTCTACCAGAAGGCACCCTGCTCTGGACCTTGGTTGTTGTCAAGCCCATTGAATAGCCAGACTGGGGCAGCCAAGAATTGGGTCCTGGGAGCAGAGGTTTGGGTCATATGTTCTTAGACTTGGTCAGTACCTCAGAATGCAATACCCCATGTCAATTCTGCCAGCCACGCTTTCAAGCACACACTCTTTCCTCCAGAAACCAGGAAGTCACAAGGCTGAGGAAACCAAGCTATGCCCAATTGTGAATGGCGTCAAAGGAAAAGGCCTCTTGAGGTTCTAAGAGGATGGCTGAGAGGCCTCCTTGACTTGGGGGTCTTCATGTGTCTGTATAAAAAGGATAGAGCCCCGGCTTGCCTCACTGTCCCAGCCAGCTTTGGGTGTGGTGCACCTGTTCTATCTCCCTCACTCCATAAAGTATTGAGCTCAAATAAGTTTCTGGTCTGGAGTTTACAGTGTCCATGTGTGTGTGTGTGTGTGTGTGTGTGTGTGTGTGTGTGTGTGTGTGTGTTTGTCTGTGTCTAAATGTATGTGAGATAGAGATTTGGTTGTGTGATATCCAAGCAGGTGTAAGTATGTGAGTGGCCTCTTGTGGTGTCTGCTTGAACATTTTTATAAGATTTCTAAGAAATTCATGTCAGTTTAATGTCGTAGGCACAGTGTGTATCTACTTTGTGGAAGTAAAATAAAGAAATGTACCAGATAAGATCTCACTCTCCCACACACCTTTAACCCAGATTCATTAGCTGTCTCCCAACAACCATTGGGTTGCCAGTATCCTTCTCGGGCTAGCATCCAGGTCAGAAACAGATCTCCTGTCCTCAGGAGGTGGCTGACACTCTCAACATCTGGGACCAAGGGAGGCCCAGTCCTCCTCAGTCCACAGCTTGGCCCAGGGCCCAGATTCTGAGGAGGGTACTGGCTGCGGCATCTCTTAAACATTTTTTTCAGTAGTGAGTAGGGGACCTCTCATTAGCTCCAAGGTGACATCGTACTTCACCTTCCCTTTCTACTTCACGTGTGGAATTTCTCCTCACCTTGTAAAAGGTTTTACAAGATGACTCCCATTTCCAGTGGATGGACATTTCATGCATGAATTCCAGAAAACTCAGCAGTGGGCCCAGAGTCCTTGTGACACACAGAAGCCAGTAATTGATTCTCTGGCACTTTTCTTCCTAACTCATGCCCATTTTCATTAGATGTCTGAAAGGAATTTAGCTAACATTCCATTGAGCATTGTTTGCCTCAGGGAAGGCCTCACATCCTGTATATTCCCTTAGGAAATCAGGATTTTTTTCAGGAGAACAATTACCATTGAGTTTCAGACAGAGGGAATCATCTTGACTGGGCAGGAATATGAGAAATTTGGCATCCGCCAGGGTCCCAGGGAGGTCTTAGTCAGAGGCCAACAAAACAATCGCGCCCAAATATCCTTTGTTCTCGAAAAGGTTGTTCATTGTTCGACAAGGTTGTTCGTTGTTCTCCAAGGTTGAACTTTTCTAAACTCATTGAGAAAGTGTCCTGAGTGTCCTTCTGGCAGAGGGTCCCAGCCTTCTTCTCATTTCACTATTTCTCTCTCCCCTATTACAAAATGGATTACCTTATCCCTCTTCTGGCTCTGGAGGAGCTGACTTCTTAAAAAGAGTCGAAAACATCCTTCTGGAGTCCTTCTCATCTGAAAACACAAGAGTAACATGATTGACATGGTCTCAAGAAAACTGAGGCACCGGGACTGCGGCTACATTTCAAACGGCGCTCAGGTGACACTGATAGTCTCTGTTTGGGGCCTCTGTGACAGGATGAAAAACTCTACCAGCTAATGCAAACAACATCCCTGTGTGTCCAGAAATCTGTCATCAGGAGAATACCAGACTAGGGTTTGCTGCGGTCTGTCCATTGGACTCAATGAAACCCAGCAAAGCTACGTGGCTTAACATCTTTACTAACATGTCAGGGGCGCTACGTTCTATTCCAGCATCAGTCACCTGCTCGACACAAGCTGCCATGTGTGTTCCTTTCTCCCAAATGCTGAGCCCTTTTACAAACATATCATTCTCCCTTTACTGCCTTTAGTCTCTGATCCACACTGGTCTCATGTCTGAGGCTCTGAATAGCTTCAGTTTATTTTATTTTTATTTTTTAATTGTTTACTTGTCAGTGTCTTGCTCTCATTTTGAAGTTCACATGGGAGCAAAATCATATGGGCACCATCACTTGCAAAAGGACTTAGTTCTCTTCCCTTGACTGGGAGGGGTACTACTATAAAGGGCCAGTCACAAAATGTACGGGCGAGTTTAGAAACTCCTAAGTGGCACAGACATGAGAACCAGAAAGAATGCAGCTCTAAAATTCTGAGGGCTATCCAGATAACTCCTATCTCCGGCTTAAATACCAGTGACTGTCATGACCACTGGCCCATAGGGGACTGCTTATGGCATTTGTCAACTAGAATGCAAATGCTACCACTATTAGGGAGGCCAAAGAGTTTAATGAATGGCAGTGAAGGTTGGTCTCTCAGAATGCCAGCAGCTAATGGGTGACCCACTAGAAGCAGACAGGGCAGGCATCCTGAGCCTTGATTCTACTCAGAACTCCAGGACCACTTAGCCCTGAGGAGAGTAGAACACCAGATCTTCTGATCTGCTATGGGCTGAGGGCTGGGGATGAACCGGTGAGTCACAGTCTTGGCTGCTCTGGGAGCTGTCAGCAATTGATAGAGCCTCATATGGACACAGCTGTCCTGGCCTGACATTTTTGGTTCAGACATACAAATGGCACACTAACAGGAAAATAAGAACACTGCCCATGACCCAGTCAAGGTGTTATCACTATCCACCAGCCAGCATGGTAAAAGATATGAAGTAACCATGTCTCAGAGAAAGCCCAGGATAAGAGCTGGCCTTGGTATGTCAAATGCCCTGGGTGCCAGTTCTGGAAAGGGCCTGGAATTGGGAGGTCTGGGAGTCACCTCACTGGCCCCAACCTTGGAAATGGCATCTGCATAAACCCCTTAAGGTTTGGAGGACAGCGACAGGGGTGCTTCCATTCTCACATTTTGCCCTGAATTTCCACGTCGCCAATTTTCATGCTCTTACTCCAGGCCTCTTGAGTAATTTGGAGGTGCAACGAGCCAATTTTTCCTCCCTCTTGCTCATCCCTGGGGCTTTTCCTCTGAGTCTGGCTCTGTCTGACCTAAACTCTTCTGTAAACAAGTCACTACCAGGCCTAGGTATTTGGAAACCCCAGAGGGAAGCTCTGGGCAGAAAGGGGCCACTGGATAGGGCTTCAGCTTCTCTGGGCTCCATGATTGGCAGAAGTGTGTTGCCCAATCAGAGTTCCTTGGAGGCAGGACTAGCTGCCAATAAATCAAGGCTGTTTTCCATCGAATTGATTAGGGTCAGGCCTAGGGTTTTCTCCCTCTTCTTCCCTCTGTTTAGTCTTCCCATTGAGCTAGCAGCACTACTCTTTTTCCAGATGCCTCATTTCATATTCCTTCTAACCTCAGGATCCAAGTCTACTCCCACGGTCCTTCCACCTTTTTCAGTGTCCAGGGAACTCATTCCCTTCCTATTTCATGTACACATACTCCCTTTCTGCCAGTTCCACCCCCCCCACCTCCCATTTGACCACCTTCCTTACTTCATCTACACACCAGTGATCCTCACCTACCTATTCCATATGGGAAACCAATTCTCCTCTTTCCCAACCTCAACACGGGCAGTCTGTTTGGCAAGAGCAGGCCTTTGTTCTACCAGAAAACATCCTGCTCCTGGAACCTTTGCTGCTCTTAAGACCACTGCTAAGCAAGGCTGGGGCAGCCACAGACTGGGTCCTGGGCAGAGTTTTGGGTCACATGTTATTAGGTTTAGACAGCACCTCAGAATGCGATACCCCAAGTTCTTGCCACCAGCCATGCCTTCAGGCACACTCCATTTTCTGCTGTGGCCAGGAAGTCACAAGGTTGAGGAGACTGAGCTAGGCCCAGTTGCGATGGGCATCAAAGTGAAAAGTCGCTGGAATCCTTAAGCCCAATAAGAGGCATCCTTGACATCGGGGGTTTTATTGTGTCTGTATGAAAGGGATACAGCCATGGCTTTCCTCACTGTACAGCCTGCTTTGGGTATGGGTGAACTGTTCTATCTCCTTCAATCTGTAAAGTGTTGAGCTCAAATAGGTTCCTGGCTGAAATTTTACAGTGTTTCTATGAGTGAGCGTGTGTGTATGTGTGGTTGTGCTTGTATGTGTCTAAGTGTGTGTGAGATAGAGATTTGATTGTGTGATATCCAGGCAGGTGGAAGTGTGTGAGTGGCCTCATGTTGCTCCTGCTTGAACATTTCTATGAGAGTTTGATGAAATTCATGTTTGTTTAATGTCATGGGGCATTGTGCATCCACTATGTGTGAGTAAATTAAAGAAATGCACCAAATAAGATCCCATTTCTCCACACACATGAGCCCAAATTCATTTGATGGAGCTTCATGGGCTGCTTCTTCACAACCATCTAATTGCCCACAGCCTTCTCAGACCAGTATCCAGGTAAAAAACAGAATCTTTTATCCTCAGGATGTTTCTGCCTCCCTCGCCATCGGGGACCAAGGGACACCCATTCCTCCTCAGGCCACAGCTGAGCCCAGGGCCCAAGTGCTGAGGAGGGGACTGGCTGTGGTGTCTCTCAGATGTTTTCCTCGGCAGTGAGTAAGGGACCTCTCATTAGCTCCAAGGTGACTTTGGACTTCACTTTCACTTTCCACTTTATGTATGGAATTTCTTGTCATATTGTAAAAGGGTGTGTGGGGTGACCCATATTCCCAGTGGCTGGGCATGTCACGTGTGAATTCCAGAGGACTCAGGAGTTGGCCAGAGTCCTTGCCACACACGGCCGCCAGCAATTGATTCTCTGACACCTTTCTCCATCATCCACACCCATTCTCATTTGATGTCTTAAAAGAATTGACCCAATACCCCATTGAGCATCGTTTGCCATGGTGACGGCTTCACATGCTGTACCATCTCTTAAGGTTTCTGGATTGCTTCTGAGGATCAATGGTGATAGATAGTTTCGGAGAGAGGGAATCACCTCAGTAGTACAGGAATATGAGAAAACTGGCATCCATCAAGGTCTCCGGGAGACTTTTTATTTAGCCTGACAGAACAAATTTCTCCCAAGTTCCCTTTGTTCTCAACAAGGTTGTTCATTTTTCTCCAAGTCAAAATTTTTGTAATCAAATTGAGAAAGTATCTAGAGTGTCCCTATGTCAGTAGTGTACCAGCCTTCTTTTCATTTCCCTATTTCTCACTCCTCTATTCCATAAATGATTACCTGTCCCTCTTCTGGCTCTGGAGGAGCCGACTTCTCAAAAAGAGTAGAACACATCACTTATAAACCCCAGATGGGAATTCAATGTGAAAAGGGACCCATGGATGGGGCTTCAGCTTCTCTGTGCTCTATGACTGGCAGAGGTGAGTTGCTCAATCAGCACTTCTTGGAGGCAGGACTAGCTGTCAATGAATCATGTCTGTTGACCTTCGAATTGCTTAGGGTCAGGTCTTGGGTTCATTCGTCCTTCTTTCCTCTTGTGGAAAGAAGTTGTGTCTTCTTGTGAATCAGCAGCAATGCTCTTTTTCCAGATGCTTCATTCCATATTCCTTCTAATCTCAGGACCCAAGTCCACTCCCAGGATATTTACACCTTCTTTGGCCTCCAGGCAGCCCATTCTTTACCTACTTCATGTGTCTGTACTACCTTGCTGCCATTTCTACTGCCCTCCCTCCTACCATTTGACCAGCTTCCTTGCCCCCTCTACACACCAGTGATCTTCACCTCCCCATTCCAACACAGACAGCCCATTCTCCCCTCCCCTGCCCTCACCCTGGACACTCTGGCAACAGAAGGCCTTTGGTCTATTAGTAAGCACCCTGTTCTGGAACCTTGGCTAATGTCAAGCCCACTGCCTAGCCAAAATGGGAAAGCAAGGAACTGTGTCCTGGGAGCAGAGGATTTAATCACATGTTCTTAGCCCTGGCCAGTACCTCAGAATGTGATACCTACATCCATTTCATCAGCCATGCATTCACGCACACTTCCTTTACTCCTGATGACAAGAAATAACAAGATTGAGAACAAACCCTGCCCTGTTGTGAAGGGCATCGAAGGGAAAGGCCTCTAGGATTTAAAGAGTCTGGCTGAGGTGCCTCCTTGACTTCGGGGCTCTTCCTGTATCTGTATGAATGGGATACAGCCACGGCTTGCCTCACTGTTCCAGCCAGTTTGGGTGTGGTGGACCTGTTCTATCTCCCTCATTCCATAAAGTACTAAGCTCAAATAGGTTTCTGGCCTGGAGTTTACAGTGTTCCTGTGTGTGTGCATGAATGTGTGTGGATTTGTCTGTGTCTAAATGTGTGTGAGATAGAGATATGATTGTGTGATATCCAGGCAGGTGGAAGTATGTGAGTGGCCTCATATTGTTCCTCCTTGAACATTTCTATGAGAATTCAATGAAATTCACATTTGTTTAATGTCATGGGTGCATTGCATATCTACTATGTGTGAGTAAAATAAAGAAATGCACCAGTAAAGACCACATCACCCACATACCTGAGCTCAGATTGATTAGATGGAGCTTCATGATCTGTCTCTCCACAACCTTCAGGTTGCCCACAGTCTGCTCAGGTCAGAACCAGAATCTTCTGTCCTCTGGAGGTGGCTTACACTCTCGCCATCGGGGACCAAGGGAGGCACAGTTCTCCACAGGCCTCAGCTCGGCCCAGGGCCCAGAGTGCTGAGGAGGGGACTGGCTGTGGCATCTCTCAGATGTTTTCTTTGGTAGTGAGTAGGGGACCTTTCATTAGCTCCAAGGTGACCTCAGACTTCACCTTCCCTATCTACTTCACATATGGAATTTCTTGTCATCTTATAAATGGTGTGTGAGCTGACATGCATTTCCAGTGTGCATATTTCATTTGTGAATTCCAGAGGACTCAGCAGTGGGCTGAGCAGCCAGCAAATGATTTTCTGGCAACTTTCTTTCTCTCCCACCTCCATTCTCATTTGATGTCTGAAAAGAATTGACCCAATGATCAATAGAGAATCATGAGTCTTCCCCTGACAAAGCAGCTCCACTCTTTTTCCAGATGCCACATTCCATTTTCCTTCCAATTTTAGATTTTAAGTTTGCTCCCAGGGCCCTTCCACTGTCTTTGGTCTCCAGGCAATCCATTCCCTTCCTACTCCATGTTTCTGTACTCCCTTGCCACCAGTTTTACCACCATCCCTCCTCCCAGCTGACCATCTTCATTACCCCCTGTAAACACCTGTGATCCTCACCTGCCTTTTCCAACACAGGAATCCCATTCTCCCTTCCCCCACCCTCATTGTGAAGAGTCTCTTTGCCTGTAGCCTGGCTTTGGACTACCAGCAAGCACCCTGTTCCCGATACTTTGTCTGCTCTCAAGCCCATTGCTCAGCCTGGCTGGGGCAGTCAGGTGCTGGGTCCTGGGGACAGAGGTTGTCGTTATATGTTATTAGGCCTGGCCAGTACCTCAGAAGGCGAGTCTCCATGTCTCCCACCTGCCAACCTGCCAGGCACACTAACTTTCCTTCTTAGACCAAGAAATCACAGGGCTGAGAATACACTGCTAGGCCCAGTTGTGAAGGGTGCCAAATCGAAAGGCCTCTGAAGGCCTTAAGTGCTCCCCAGGGATGCCTCCTTGATTTTGGAGTCTTCGTGTGTCTATATCAAAGAGACAAAGCCATGGTTTGCCTCACTTTTCCACCTGCTTTAGGAGTGAAGGGTCTGCTCTACGTTCTTCACTCTCTAAAGAATTAATCTCAAATGAGTTTCTGGCTGGCAGTTTAAAGTGTACCTGTTTGTGTGCACATAGCTGTATGTGTGTGCGTGCCTGCATGTGTGGATGTGTTTGTCTGTGTCTAAATGTTTGTGATATAGAGATGTGGTTGTGTGATATCCAGGCAGGTGGAAATCTGTGAGTGTCCTATATGCATGACTCCCTGAACATTTCTATGAGACTTCTATGAAATTCACATTTGTTTAATGATGTGGGAGCATTGTTCATCCACTTTGTGTGAGTAAAGAAAAGAAATGTACCCGAGAAGATCCCATCCCCCCATATACTCAAGACCAGACTCATTAGATGCAGCTTCATGCACTGTCTCTCCACAACTATCTGGTTGCCAGCAACCTGCTCAGGTTGACATCCAGATCAGGACTAGAATCTCCTGTCCTCAGAAGGTGGCTGACACTCTCAACATCGGGGACCAAGGGAGACCCAGTCCTCCTGAGGCCACAGGTAAGTCCATGGCCCTTGTGGCTGAGGAGGCAACTGGCTGTGACATCTCTCATATGTTTTCCTCTGTAGTGAGTAGGGAACATTTCATGAGCTCCAAGGTTACCTCGGCCTTCACACTTCTGTTTTTACTTCACGTATGGAATCTCCAGTAACCTTGTAAAAGGGTATGCTTGATCATCTGCATTTCCAGTGGCCGGCCATATCATGTGTGAATTCCAGAGAACTCAGCAGTAGGCCCAGGGTCCTTCCCACACACAGCAGCCACCAATTGATTCTCTAGAACCATGCTTTCTCTACCACCCCCATTCTCATTTGATGTCTGAAAAGAATTGTCCTATTGATCCACTGAGCAGGGTTTGCCTTGTGGAAGACCTCATATCCTGTACTGTACCTTAAGGAATCCAAGGTTTGTGGGGAGCAACCACGATAGTTTCAGACAACGGGAATCACCTCAATAGGGCAAGACTATGAGAGAATTGGCATCCACCGAGGGGCCCTGGAGCTCTTATTTAACCAGAGGCCAACAGAACAAATGTCTCCCAAGTACCCTTTGTTCTTCACAAGGTGGTTCACTGTTCTCCAAGGTTGAGATTTTCTAAACACTTTAGAAAGGATCCTGAGTGTTCCTCTGTCAGCAGCGTCCAAGTCTTTTCATTTCCCTGTTTCTTGCTCCCCTATTCCAGAACGAATTATCCTGTCTCTCTTTGAACTCTGGAGGAGCCAACTTCTCAGGAAGAGTCAAACACATCCTTTTGGAATCCTTCTCATTTTCAAAATGCAGGATGAACATGATGGACATAGTCTCATGACACACGAAAGCACTGGGACTGCAGCTCTGATCAGATGGCATTCAGTTAACTACAATAGTCTCTGCTTGGCAGCTCTGTAACAAGATGGAAAATGATCCCAGCAAATCCAAACAACGTCCCAGTATGTCCAGAAATCTGTCATCAGGAGAATGCCAGTCTAGGGTTTAGCACCTCGAAACCTGCTGCACAATGTCTAGTCAACTCAATGAAGCCTAGTGGAGCTATGTGGCTTAACACCCCTAACAACATGTCAGGGAGCTGCCTTCTACTCCATCATCTGTCACCTGCATCAGCTGCTCAGCACCTGCTCCCTAGTGTGTCACTTCCTCCCAAATGCTGAGCCCCTCTACACACATGTTGTTCTCATCCTCCTGCACTTAGTCTCTGGTCCACACCATTCTCATTGGCCTTGGTTTGTTTGTTTGCTTGCTTGCTTGCTTGCTTGCTTGCTTGCTTGTCGGTGTCTTGCTCTCCTTTTCAAGTCCACATGGGTGTGAAATCATTGGGCTCTGACCCTTGCAGTCTGACATAGTGCCCTTCCCTTGATGGGCACTATGAGTGCTAGAAAGGGCCAGTCACAAAATGTATGGAAAAGTTTAGGAATTCCTACATGATACATGCCTGAGAACCAGGCAAAAATGCAGCTCCGAAATTTCCAGGTAGACCTACCTTCTCCAGCCTAAATACTGATGGCTGACATGGACACTGGCACAAAGACAACTTATGGTATTTGTGCAAATAGAATGCAGATGCAATCATTATTAGGAATGTTAATAGGTTAATGCCTGTCAATGGAGGCTGACCACCTACATGCCAACAGCTAATGGCTGACCCTGAGGCAGCAGACAGGGCAGGCATCCTAAGCCTTACTTCTCCTGGAGACTGTAAAAACACTGAGGTCCGTGGAGAGTAGAAAGCCAGTCCTTCTAGTCTGACATCAGCCAAGGCTTGGGATAAGGTGGTGAGACACACTTGTGGCCACTCTGGGAGGGGTCATATATTGATAGAGTCTCATATGTTTGTGGCAGTCCTGGTCTGACATTTTCAGTTCAGGACACACCAATGACAACCTCTCAGTGAAATGAGGCCACTGCCCACAGCCTGGTCAAGGCTGTTATCACCACCCACAAGCCAGCATGGCGGTAAATATGAAGTAACTATGTCTCAGAGAAGGCAAAGAACAAGAGCTGGCCTTGTTATGTCGAATACTCTGGGAACAAGGCCTGGAAAGGGTCTGGAGATGGGAGGTCTGAGAGTCACTGCCCTGCTCCCACCCTGGGAAATGGCACCTGAGTAAACTCATAAAGAACTGAGGAGCAGTGGGCAGAGGTACTTCCAGTCTCATCTCTGTCCTGAGCTTTTAGGCCACCGATATTCATGTTCTATTCCCTGGCCTCTTGAATGATTCAGAAGTGAACAAGAGCCACTTATTCCCCACTCTCGTTCGACATGCAGCTTCATCACTGAGTCTGGATCAGTCTTTCCTAGACTCTTCTGTAAACCAGTCACTATCAGGCTTAGGGAACTTGGACCGCAGAGGAAAGTTCTGGGCAGAAAATGCCACTGGATAGGGGTTTAGCATTTTTGGGCCCCATGATTAGTAGAGGTGAGTTGCCCAATTAGTGCTCCTTGGAGGAGGGACTAGTCAATTAATCACAGCTGTTGTCCATCAAATTGATTAGGGTCAGGCCTAGAGTTTTCCCCTCATTCTTTCTTCTACTGTATCTTCCCATAACTCAGCAACACCACTCTTTTTCCAGACTCCTCATTCCATATTCCTTCTAACCTCAGGATCCAAGTCTGCTCTCAGGGTCCTTCCACGTTCTCCGACCTCCAGGCAGCCCATTCCCTTTCTACTCCATAACTCCAAACTCCTTTGCTCCCAGTTCTACCACCCTGCCTCCTCTGATTTGACTACCTTCCTTACCCCACCTACACACCAGTGATGCTAACCTACCTATTCCAATACAGACAGCCTATCCTTCCCTCCCTCAACCTCACCCTGGACAGTCTGGCAACAGCAGGCCTTTGGTCTACCAGCAAACACCCTGCTTTTTGGACGCTGGCTGCTCTCAATCCCACTATACAGCCAGGCTGGGGCAGCCAGGAACTGGATCTTAGGGGCAGAGGTTTGGGTCATATGTTATTAGGTCTGGCCATCTACTCACAATGCGATACCTCACATCCCTTCGCTAGTCATGCTTTTAGGCACACTCCATTTCCTACTTAGGCCAGAAATTCACAAGGCTAAGGAGACTGAGCTAGGCCCAGTAGTGAAGGGCATCAAAGGTAAAGGCCTCTAGAGGCCTAAAGAGCCGGCTAAGAGGCCTCCTTGACTTCAGGGGTCTTCATATGTCTATATAAAAGGGATACAGTCATGGCTTACCTCACTGTTCCAACCAGCTTTGGGTGTGGTGGCTCTTTTCTATCTCCCTCTCTCTCTAAAGTACTGAGTTCAAATAGATTTCTGGATGAGAGTTTACAGTGTCCCTGTCTGTGTGCATGTGTGTGGATGTGTTTCTCTGTGTCTAAATGTGTGTGAGATAGAGATGTGATTGTTTGATATCCAGGAAGGTGAATGTATGTGAGTGTCCCCATGTTGTGCCTGCTTGAACATTTCCATGACAGTCAATGGTATTTCATTTCTTTAATGTCATAGGCCCATTGTGCATGTACTTTGTGTAAGTAAAATAAAGAAATGCACCAGATAAGATTCCATCTCCCTACACAGCCGAGCACAGATTCATTAGATGGAGCTTCATGAGCTCTCTCCCCACAACCATCAGGTGGACTGAAACCTGCTCAGATCAGAATACAGGTCAAAACCACAATCTCCTGTCCTCAGGAGGTGGTTGACACTCTCACCATCGGAGACCAAGGAAGGCCCAGTGCTCCTCAGGCCACAGCTCGGCCCAGGGCCCAGAGTGCTGTGGAGGTGACTGGCTGTAGCATCTCTCAGATGTTTTCCTCAGTAGTGAGTAGGAGACATTTTATTAGCTCCAAGGTGGCCTCAGGCTTCACCTTCTCATTCTACTTTACCTATGGAATTTCTCACCAACTTGTAAATGGGTGTGCGAGGTGACTCATATTTCCCGTGGCAGGACAGTACATATGTGAATTCCAGAGAACTCAGCAGTAGACCCAGAGCCCTTACCACACACAGCAGCCAAGAATTGATTCTGGCGCGTTTTTTCCTCCCCCACCTCTAATCTCATTTGATGTCTGAAAAGGATTAACTCAATGATCCATTGAGCATTGTTTGCCTCAGGGAAGACCTCACATCCTATACAATCCCTTAAGGAATTGTATTGTTTCTGGGGAGCAATCACAATAGAGTTTCAGACATAGGGAATCACCTTGACAGTGCAGGAATATGAGAAAGTTGGCAACCGCAGGGGTCCTAGGGAAACCATATTTAGTCTAAGGCCCACAGAAAAATGGCTCTCGTGAAATCATTGTTCTCCAAGGTTGAACTTTTTTAAACACATGGAGAATTGGTCCCAAGTTTTCCTCTCTCAGCAGTGTCTCAGACTTCATTTCATTTTCCTAAATCTCACTCCCCAATTCTAGAAAGGATTAACCTGTCCCTATTCCAGCTCTGGAGGAACTGACTTCTCAGAAAGAGTTGAATACATCCTTTTTGAGTCCTCATTTTCACAACACAGGAGCAACATGATGGATATGGTCTCAGGAAACACTGCGCACCAGGCCCGCTGCTCTGTTTCAAACTGCACTCAGGTGAATCCAGTAGTCTCTGTTAGGCAGCTCTGTGACAGGATGAAAAACATCCAAGCTCATCTAAAAAACATCCCTGTGTGTCCAGAAACCTGTCATCAGATTACCAGGCTAGGGTTTGGCGCCTCCAAACCTGCCCTGGTCTGTCCATTGGACTCAATGAAACCTAGTGGAGCTAGGTGGTTTAACACCGTTAACACTGTTATCAACATGGGGGAGTGCTGCCTTCTACTCCAACATCTGTCACCTGTGTGGGCTGCTTGGCATCCACTGCCTGAAGTGTCCCTTTCTCCCAAATGCAGAGCCCCTTTACACACATGATATTCTCCCTCCACTGCCCTTACTCTCTGATCCACCCCGGTCTCATTTCTGAGACTGAATTAGCTTTGGTAGATTTCTTTGTTTGTTTGCTTGTCTGGGTCTTGCTCTCCTTTTCAAGTCCACATAGGAATGAAATCATAAGGGTACTGTTTTTTGAGGTCTAACATAGTTCCCTTTCCTTGACTAGAAGGGTGACTTCTTGAAAGGGCCAGTCAAAAAATTTACAAGTGAATTTAGGAAATCCTAAGTGTCACAGGCCTGAGAACGAGGCAGAGTGCAGCTCCAAAATTCAAAGGGTGTCCGGAGACCTCCCATCTCTGGCCTAAACACCTGTGGCTGACCCAGCCACCAGCGCAAAGGGGATAGCTTATGACATTTGTGCAAATAGAACAGATGCCACCAGATTGGGAGGACGTAGAGATTAATGCATGGCAGTGGAGGCTGGCATCCCAACATGCCGACAGTTAATGGCTGAAACCCTGGCAGCGGACAGGGCAGGCATTCTGAGCCTTGCTTCTCCTGTGGACTACAGGACCACTGAGGCCTGTGGATATTATAAAGCCAGTCCTTCTTGTCTGCCCTGGCCTGAGGCTGGGGATGAGGTAGTTAAACACACTCCTGGCTGCTCCAGTAAGGGCCAGCTAATGATAGAGCCTTATATGTACACGGCACTCCTGGCCTGACATTTTCAGTTCACTATACACCAATGGCACATTCCCAAAGAAATGAGGCCACTTCCCATGACCCAGTCAAGGCCGTTATCACCGCTCTCCAGCCAGCATGGTGGTAGATATGAAATAGCCACATCTCAGAGAAGAACCAGGACATGAGCTGACCTTGTTATGTTGAACACCCTGGGCTCCAGGCCAGGAAAGTGCCTGGAATTAGGAGGACTGGGAGTCACTGACCTGCTCCCACCCTGAGAAATGGCACCTGCATTAACCACTATAGGTCTACAGGGCAACAGACAGAGGTGCTTCCAGTCTCAACCCTGTCCTGAGCTTCCAGGTGAACAATATTCATAACCTTGCTCCAGGCCTCATGAGTGATTCTGAAGTGAAAACAACCACTTGTTCCTTTAACCCACTTTGTCATGGAGCTTCTCCTCTGAGTCTGGCTCTGTCTTCCATAGACTCTTCTGTAACCTGTCACTACCAGGCATGGTCTCTTGGAAATGGCAGAAGGAACCTCTGGGCTGGAAGAGGCCACTGAATAGGGCTTCAGCTTCTCCTGGGCCCATGATTGGACGAGGTGAGTGGCTCAATCAGCGCCACTTGGAGGCAGGACTAGCTGTCAATTAATCATGGCTATTGTCCATCAAATTGATTAGGTTCATCTTTCCTCCCCTGTGTCTTACCATGACTCAACAGCACCACTCTTTTTCCAGACTCCTCGTTCCATATTCCTTCTAACCTCAGGATCCAAGTTTGCTCCCAGGGTCCTTCCATCTTCTTCAGCCTTCAGGCAGCCAATTCCCTTCCTCCTCCATGTACCCATACTCCATTACAGCCAATTCTACTGAACTGGCTCCTCCCATTTAACCACCTTGCTTATCCCCTCTACACAACAGTGAATCTCACCTACCTATTTCAACACAGGCAGCCCATTCTCCCCTCCCCACTCTTACTCTGGGCAGCCTCTTTGGCAATAGCAGGACTTTTGTCTACCAGCAAGCACCCTGCTCCTGGAACCTTAGCTGCTGTCAAGCCCACTGCCTAGCCACACTGGGGCAGCCAGAGACTGGTCCCTAGGGGCAGAGTTTCTGTTCATATTTTATTAGACCAGAACAGCACCTCAGAATGTGATACCCCACATCCCTTGTGCAAGCCATGCTTTCAGGCACACTCCCTTTTCTCCTGTGGATAGAAAGTCACAAGGCTGAAGAGACCAAGCTAGGCCCTATTGTGAAGGGAGTCAAAGGGAAAGGACTCTGGAGGCCTTGAGAGCCTGGCACAGAGGTTTCCTTGACTACGGGGGTCTTTAAGTGTCTTTATGAAAGGAATACAACCATGGCTTGCCTAACTATCCCAGCCAGGTTTGGCTGTGGTGGATCTGTTCTATCTGCCTCACTCTCTACAGTACTGAGCTCTAATAGATTTCCAGCTGGGAGTTTACTGTGTCCCTGTGTTTATGCATGTGTATATGTGTGGATGTGTTTCTCTGTGTCTAAATGTGCATGAGATAGAGATGTGGATGTTTGATAACCAGGCAAGTATAAGTATGTGAATGGCCTCTTGTTGTGCCTGCTTCAATATTTATATGAGAAATCTATGAAAATCACATTTCTTTAATGTTGTAGGCACATCATACATCCACTTTGTGAAAGAAAAACAAAGAAATGCACAAGATAAGATCCCAACACTCCACACACCTGAGCCCAGATTCACTAGATGGAGCTTCATGAGCTGTCTTCCCACAACCATCAGTTTCCCCGCTGCCTGCTCAGGCCAGCATCCAGGTCAGAACCAGAATCTCCTGTCCTCAGGAGGTGGCTGATACTCTCAACATCTGGGACAAAGGAAGTCCCAGTCCTCCTCAGGCCACAGCTCATTCCAGGGCCCAGACTGCTGAGGAGGGGACTGGCTATGGCATCTCTCAGATGTTTTCCTTGGTAGTGAGTAGGGGACCTTTCATTAGCTCCAAGGTGACCTTGGACTCCACCTTCCCTTTCTACTTCATGTATAGAATTTTTTTTATCACCTTGTAAAAGCGTGTGCCAGCTGATCCACATTTCCAGTGGCCAGACACATCATGTGTGAATTTCAGAGAAGTCAACAGTGGGCCCAGAATCCTTGGCACATACAGTAGTCACCAACTGATTCTCTAGCACCTTTCTTCCTCACCCACCCCCATTTTTATTTGATGTCTGAAAATAATTGAGCCAATGATCCATTGAGCATTATTAGCCTGGCGGAAGGCCTCACAACCTTTATCATCCCTTAAGTAATCCGGATTGTTTCTGGAGAGCAATCATGGTAGAGTTCGGATTGAGGCAATCATCTCAATAGTGAAGGAATATGAGAAAGAGTGCATCCTCTAGGACCCTGGGAGAAGTTATTTATCCCTAAGCCAACAGAACAAATGGCTCCCAAGTACCCTATGGTCTCGACAAGGTTGTTCATTGTTCTCCAAGGTTGAACTTTTCTAAACATATCAAGAAAGCATAGTGAGTATCCCACTGTCAGCAGCGTCCCAGCCTTTTTTTCATTTCCCTATTTGTGCTCCCCTATTTCCGAATGGATTACTCTGTCCCCCTTCCGAATCTGGAGAAGTAGACTTCTCAGGAAGAGTTGAATGCATCCTTTTGGAGTCCTTCTCATTTTCAAAATGCAGGAGCAACGTGATGGACATTGTTACAGGAAACACTGAGGCACTGAAACTGCCACTCCATTTCAAATAGCACTCAGGTAAATCCAATAGTCTCTGCTAGGCAGCTTTGACATAATGGAACATGATCTCAGCTAATCCAAACAACATTCCTGTGTGTCCAGAAATCTGTCATCATGAGAATACCAAACTAGGGTTTGGTGCCTCCAAACTTACTGCAGTCTGTCCATTGGGCTCAATGAAACCGAGCAGGGCAATGTGGCTTAACACCCTTACCAACATGTCAGGGGTACAGACTTCTACTAAACATCCATCACCTGCATGGAAAACTTGGCACCTGCTTTCGTATGTGGTCCTTTCTCCTAAATGCTGAGCCCTTTACACACATGTCATTCTCCCTCTACTGCTCTTAGTCTCTGATCCACACCAGTCTCATCTCTGAAACTCTGAATGTGCTTTGATTTGTTTGTTTGTTTGCTTGTCGGTGCCTTATTCTCCTTTTCAAGACAACAAGAAAGCAAAATCATAAGAGCCCTATCCCTTGCAGTCTGACATAGTTCCCTTCCCATGACTGGGAGGGGGACTCCTGGAAAGGGTCAATCACAAAATATATGGATGAGTTTACAAACTCCTAAGTTGCACAGACCTGCAAACCAGGTGGAACGCAGCTCCAAAATTTCCTGGGCTATCCGGTGACATCCCATCTCTGGTCTAAAAGCTGGTGGCTGACCCAGCCACCAGCCCCAAGGGTCAGCTTATGGCATTTGTGCAAACAGAATGCAGATGTGAACATGATTAGGGATGCCAAAGAGATTAATACGTGGCAGTGGAGGATGGCAGCTCAACATGCCGACAGCTAATGGCTGTACCCCTGGCAGCAGACAAGGTAGGCATCCTGAGCCTTGCTCCTCCTTGGAACCACAGGACCACTGAGGTCTGTGGAGAGTAGAAACCAGTCCCTCTGGTAGGGCCTGGGCTGAGGCTGGAGACAAGGTGGTGAGACACACTCGTGGTTGCTCCAGGAGGGGTCAGCTATTATAGAGCCTCATATGTACCCAGCAGTACTGGTCTGACACTTTTAATCTGGACAAACCTATGGCATACTCCCAGTGAAATGAGGACCCATGGTCCAGTCAAGTTTGTTATCACAATGAACAGCCAGCATGACATTAGATATGAAGTAACCACATCTCAAAGAAGGCAAAGGACAAGACCAGACCTTGTTATGTCGAACACTGTGGGCACCAGGCCTGGAAATAGGCTGGAATTGGGAGGACTGTGAGTCATTGCACTGCCCCTCCTTGGAAATTTGCACCTGCTTAAACCCCTAAAGGTCTGTGGGGCAGTGTGCAGAGGTACTTCCAGTCTCACCCCTGTCCTGCACTTCTGGGTCACCAATATACATTCTCTTGCCTAGAGCCTCTTGAGATATTCAGAAGTGAACACGAGTCACATGTTCCTCCCTCCCTCAATCCCTTGGGGCTTTTCTCTGAGTCTGGATCTCTCTTCCCTAGATACTTCTGTATACTAGTCACTGCAAGGCCTAGGAAACTTGAAAAATCCCCCCAAAAATGTTCAGGACAGGGAAGGAGCACTGGATAGAGCTCCAGCTTTTCCTGGCACCATGATTGGCATAGATGAGTTGCTCCATCAGTGCTCCTTGGAGGCTGGACTAGCTGTCAATTAATCACAGCTATTATTTATCAAATTGATTAGGGTTAGGCCTCGAGTTCCCTTCTCATTCTTTCCTCCAAGGTGTCTTCCCATGACTCAACATCACCACTCTTTTTCCAGACCCCTCATTCTATATTCCTTCTACCCTCAAGATATAAGTGCATTCCCATGGTCCTTCCACTTGCTTCGGCCTCCAGGCAGCCTATTTCTTTCCTACTCCACACATCCAAATTTTCTTGCTGGCAGTTCTACCACCCTCCCTCATCCCATTTGACCACGTTTTTTACTTCTCTAAACACTACTATTCCTCACCTACTTATTTCAAACCAGGCAGCCCATTCTCCCCTCACCTACCCTCACCCTGGACAGTCTGCTTTGCAACAGCAGGCCTTTGGTCTGCCAGCAAGCACCCTGCTCCTGGAACCTTGGCTGCTGTCCAGCCCACTGCTTGACCATTGGGGCAGCCAGGGACTGGGTCCTGGGAGCAGAAGTTTGGGTCATATGTCATCAGGCCTGGCCAACACCTCAGAATGCAATACTTCCTGTCCCTCCAACAGCCATGTTTTCAGACACTCTCCCTTTCCTCCTGATGCAAAAAAAGTGAAAAGTCTGAGAGGACCAAGCTAAGCCCAGTTGTGAAGGGAGTCAAAGAGAAACACCTTTGGAAACCTTAAGAGCGTGGCTGAGAGGCCTCCTCTACTTTGAGGGTCTTCGTGTGTCTGTATCAAAGGGATACATCAATGGCTAGCCTCACTGTCTCAGACATCTTTGTGTGTTGTGGTCCTTATCTATTTCGCACATTCTCTGAAGTGCTGAGATCAAATAAGCTTCTGGCTGGGAGTATACAGTATCCCTGTATGTGTGCATGTTTGTTTGTGGATGTGCTTGTCTGTGTCTAAATGTGTGTGAGAAAGAGATGTGGTTGTGTGATATCCAGGTAGGTGGAAGTATGTGAGTGGCCTTATGTTGTGCACACTGGAACATTTCTATGTGTGTTCTATGAAATTTATGTTTTTTTAATGTCATGGGAGCATTGTGCACCTACTTTGTGTGAGTAAAATAAAGAAATACACCAGATAAGCTACAAAGCTGCCATAAACTCGAACCCAGATTCCTTAGATGGAGGTTCATGAGCTGTCTCCCCTCAACCTTCAGGTTGCCTTCAGCCCGTTCAGGCTAACATCCAGGTCAGAACTAGAATCTCCTGCCCTCAATAGGTGGCTGACCCTCTCATCATCAGTAAACAAGGGAGGCCATGTTTTCCTCAGGTTACAGCAAAGCCAAGAGTCCACATTGCTGAGGAAGGGACTTGCTGTGGTGTCTCTGAGATGTTTTCCTAGGTAGTTATTAGGGGAGATTTCATTAGCTCTAAGGTGACCTTGGACTTCACCTTCACTTTCTATGTCACGTATGGATTTCTCATCTCCTTTTGAAAAAGTGTGTGAGGTGACTCGCATTTCCATTGGCCAGACATATCATATGTGAATTCCAGAGAAACTTCAGTGGGCCCAGAATCTTTGTCAAACACAGTAGCCAGCAATTGATTCTCTGGCACCTTTCTCCCTCCTCACTCCCATTCTCATTTGATGTCTGAAAAGAATTTACCTAATGATTCATTGAGCATTGTTTGCCTCGGTGAAGGCCTTACATCCTGTACCATCCCTTAAGGAATCTGGATTATTTCTGGGGCACAATCACAATAGAGTTTCAGATAGAGAGAATCACCTTGTCGGCTCAGGAATATGAGAAAGTTGGCATCTGCCTGGATCCCAGGCTGACCTTATTTAGCCTGTGGTCAACAGAACAAATGACTCCCAAGATCCTTTTGTTCTTGATTAAGTTCTTCATTGTTCTCCAATGTTAAACTTTTATAAATTATTGAGAAAGTATATCGAGTGTCCTGCTGTCAGCAGCATCCCAGCTTTCTTTTCCTTTTCCTTTCTTATTTCTCTCCCCTATTCCAGAAGAGATTACCCTGCCCCTCTTCTAGCTCTGTAGGAGCTGACTTCTCAGGAAGAGTCAAACTCAACCTTTTCAAGTCCTTCTCATTTTCAAAACACAGAAGCAACTTTTGGATATGGTCTCAGGAAACACTGAGGAACTGGGATTGCTGCTCCATTTCAAATGGCACTGAGGTGAATCTAATAGTCTGTTAGGTGGCTCTGTAACAGCATGGAAAACAATACCAGCTAATCCAAACAATGTCCCTGTGTGTCAAGATAGCTGTCATCAGGAGAATACCAGACTAGAATTTGGTGCTTCCAAAACTGCCATGATCTGTCCATTGGAATCAGTGAAACCTAGCTGGGCTGTGTGGCTTAACATCCTTACCAATATGTCAAGTGAGCTGCCTTTTACTCCGACATCCATCACCTGCATGGGCTGCTCAGCATCCGCTGCCTGGCGTGTCCTTTTCTCCCAAATGCTGAGCTCTTTTACACACATGTCATTCTCCCCATACTGCCCTTAGTCTCTAATCCCCCAGTCTCATGTCTGAGACTCTGATTAGGTTTTGAATTTTTTTTTTGTTTGCTTGTCTGCTTGTTGATGTCTTGTGCTCCTTTTCAAGTCTTCGTCTGAGCAAAATCATAAGGGCCCTGTCTCTTGCTGTCTGACATAGTTCCTCTGGATTAAGGGGTTGGGAGGACTGCTCAAAAGGGCCAGTCACAAAATTTATAGGTGAGTTTAGGAACTCATAAGTTGCACAGACCTGAGAACCCAGCAGAATGCAGCTCTTAAATTGCCAGGGCTGTCTGGAGACTCCTCGTCTCCAGCCTAAATACCAGTGGATGACATGGCCACCGGCCCAAAGGAGACAGCTTATGTCATTTGTACAAATAAAATGTAGATGTGATCATTATTAGGGAGGCCAAAGTGGTTAATGCGTGTCAGTGGAGGCTGGCCTACCCACATGCCAACAGCTAATATCTGACCCCCAGGCAGCAGACAGGGGAGGTGTCCTCAACCTTGCTTTTCCTGTGGACTCCAGGAACACTGAGACCTGGGGTGAGTAGAAAGCCAGTCCTTCTGGTCCTCCCTGGCCTGAGGCTGGGGACAAGGTGGTGAGACACACTCCTGACCACTCTGGGAGGGGTTGGCTATAGATAGAGTCTCATATGTAAGCGGCATTACTGGGCTGACATTTTCATTTAAGGACACACCAATGGCATACTCCTATTGAAATAAGATCACAGCCCACTGCCTAGTCAAGGCTGTTATCGTCAGCCACCAGCCAGCATGGTGGTAGATATGAAGTAATCAAGTCTCAGAGAAGGCCCAGGACAAGAGTTGGCCTTGTTATGTCGAATGCCCTGGGCGCAGAGTTTGGAAAGGACCTGGAATTGGTAGGTCTGGGAGTCACCACCCTGCCCACCCAGTAATTGGCACCTGCATAAAACCCTAAAAGTCTGCGGGGCAGTGGACAGTTGTACTTCCAGTCTCATCCCTACCCTTAGCTTCCGGGTCACCGATATTCAGGCATCTGAAGTGATTTGGAAATGAAGATAAGCCACTTATTTCTCCCTCCCGCTACCCCTGGAGCTTCTCCTTTGAGTTTGGCTCTGTTCTCCCTAGACTCTTCTGTAAACTAGTCACTGCCAGGCCTATGGCACATAGAAATCCCAGACAGGAGCTCGGGGCGGAAAGGGGACACTGGATAGGGTTTCAGTATTGTTAGGTCCCATGGTTGGCAGAGGTGAGTTGCCCAATTAGTGCTCCTAGAGGCAGCACTAGCTGTCCATTAATCACAGATATTGTCCATCGAATTATTTAGGCTCAGTCCTGGCATCTCTCCTCCTCTTGCCTACATTGTGTCTTCCCATGATTCAGCAGCACCACTCTTTTTCCAGATACCTCATTCCATATTCCTTCTAACCTCAGGATCTAAGTCCACTCCCAGGGTCCTTCCACCTTCTTTGGTCTCCAGGCAATCCATTCTTTTCCTACTCCATGTATCCATACTCCATTGCTGCCAGTTCTACCACATTGTCTCCTCCCATTTGACCACTTTCCTTACCTCCTCTACTGACCTGTGAACCTCATCTACCTATTCCAACATGGGCAGCCGATTCTGCCCACTCCTACCCTCACCCTGAACAGTCTGTTGGGCAACAGCAGGCCTTTGGTCTAAGAGCAATCACCCTGCTTTTGGGACCTTGGCTTCTGTAAAGAACACTGCCCAGCCAGGCTGGGGCAGTCAGGTACAGGGTCTTATGGGCAGAAACTTGGGTCATATGTTATTAGGCCTTGCCAGAACCTCAGAATGTGATACCCCACCTCCTTTCCGCCAGCCATGCTTTCAGTCACACTCACATTCTTCCTAAGGCCAGAAGTCACAAGAATGAGAAGAAGCTAGGTCCAGTTGTTAAGGATGTGTCTAAATGTATGTGAGATAGTCACATATCCAGGCAGGTATGTGAGTGGTCATGTGTTGTGACTGCTTGAACAGTTTTTTGAGAGTTCTATAAAATTCACATTTGCTTCTAATTCATGGGTACATTGTGCATTCACTTTGTGTAAGATAACAAAATGCACCAGATAAGATCCCATCCCCCCACACACCCGGCCCACATTAATTAGATGAGGGGGACTTGCTGTGGTGACTCTCAGATGCTTTCCTTGGTAGAAAGTAGAGGACATTTCATTAGCTCAAAGTGATTTCTGACTTCCCTTTCGCTTTCTACTTAATGTATGAACTTTCTCGTAACCCTGTAAAAGGTTTTGTGAGATGATCCACATTTCTAGTGGCCAGACATATCATATGTGAATTCCAGAGAACACAACAGTGGCCCCAGAGTCCTTGGCACTTAAAGCAGCCAGCAGTTGATTCTCTGGCAACTTTCTTCTCCCCCACTCCCATTCTCTTTTGATGTCTGAAAAGAATTGACCAAAAGATTCATTGGGTATTGTTTGCCTTGGGAAAGGCCTCACATCCTATACTGTCTTTGAAGGAATATGGATTATTTCTGGAGAACAATCACAGTGGAGTTTCAGACAGAGGGAATTACCTTGACAGCACAGTAATATGAGAAAGTTGGCATCCACGGTCTTCCCCGGGAGACCTTATTTAGCCCAAAGCCAACTGAACAAATAACTCCCAAGTACCTTTTGTTCTCAACAAGGTTGTTCATTGTTCTCCAAGGCTGAAATTTTCTAAACTTATTGAGAAAGTATCCAGAGTGTCCCTCTGTCAACAGCATCCCAGCCTTCTTTTATTTCCCTATTTCTCATTCCCCTATTCCAGAAAGGATTACTCTGTCTATTTTTCAGCTTTGGAGTAGCCGACTTCTCAGAAAGAGTCGAATGCATCCTTTTGGTGTCTTTGTTTTCAAAACACAGGAGCAATGTGATGGACATGGTCTCAAGAAACTCAGGCTCCGTCCGGCAAGCCACTCTGTTTCAAACGGCACTTAGGTAAACCAAATAGTCTCCACTAGGTGGCTCTGTGAAAAGATGGAAAAAGATCCCAGCTAATGCAAACAACTTCTCTGTGCGTGTCCAGTTCTGTCATCAGGAGAATATGCCTACAGCAAATGGCTGACGCCCTGGCAGCGGATAGGGCAGGTGGCCTGAGACTTGCTTTTCCTGAGGCTCCAGGAACTCTGAGCCCTGTGAAGAGCAGAAAGCCAGTCACTCTTGTTCATTCTGGGCTGAGACTGGGGATGAAGTGGTAAGATGCACCCGTGGCAGCTTCAAGAGAGGTCAGCTATTAATAGAGCCTCATATGTATGCTTGAGTCCTGGCCTGAAATTTTCAGTTCACAACACACCAGTTACACACTCCCAGTGAAATTAGGCCAAGGCCCACGTTCTGGTGAAGGCCATTATCACCACCCACCAGCCAGCATGGCTTTTGATATGAAGTAACAACATCTAGGAGAAGGCTCAGGACAAGAGCTGACCTTGTTATATTGAACGATGTAGGAGCTGGGCCTGGAAAAGGCCTGGAATTGGGCATTCTGAGAGTCACTGCCCTACCCCCACCCTAGGATATGGCACCTGCATAAACCCCTAAAGGTCTTTGGGTAGCGGGTAGGGGTGCTTCCAGTCTCAGCCCTGCCCTTAGGTTCCAGGTCACTGATATTCATGCTCTTGCCCCAGGCATCTTTAGTGACTCAGAAATAAACACTAGCCACTTGTTACTCCTGGCCACTCCCCACTGGAGCTCCTCTTCTGAGTCTGGCTCTGTCTTCCCTAGACTCTTCTGTAAACTAGTCACTGCCAAGCCTAGGGAATGTGGAAACCCCAGACGGGAGCTCTGGGTAGGAAAGGGCAACTTGGTAGGGATTCAACTTCTCCAGGCCCCATGATTGGCAGTGGTGTGTTGCCCAATCAGCATTCCTTGAAGGCAGAACTAGCTGTCAATTAATCATGGCTGATTCCATGGAATTAATTAGCCTCAGGCCTGGGGCCGTCCTCTTTCTTTCCTCCGCTGTGTCTTCTCATGACTCAGAATCTCCACTGTTTTTCCAGATGCCTCATTCCATATAACTTCTAACCTCAGGATTCAATTCAGCTCCTACGGTCCTTCTACCATCTTCGACCTCCAGGCAGCCCATTTCCTTCATATTCCACGTACCAATACACTTCCTGTAAGTTCTACTGCCATCCCTTCTCCTACTTGAGAACCTTCCTTACCCCCTCTACACGCCAGTGATCCTCACCTACCTATTCCAACATGGGCAGCACATTCTCCTCTCCCACGCCCTCACACTTGACAATCTATTTGACAACAACAGCCCTTCGGTCCACCAACAAGCAACCTGCTCCTTTGTTCTTGGCAAGTTTTTTCATTGTTCTCCAAGGTTGAACTTTTCTAAACATATTAAGAAAGTGTCCCGAATGTCCCTGAGATGGTCCTGACATGGTCAGGAAACACTGAGGCACCGGGTCTGCTGCTCCGTTTCAAATGGCACTCAGGTAAATACAATCATCTCTGTTAGTCAGCTCTGTGATAGGATGGAAAATAGTCCCAGCTAATCGAAAGAATGTCACTATGTGCCCTTAAATTTGTTGTCAGGAGAATATCAGACTAGGGTTTGGTCACCTCCAAACCCACTGTGATCTGTCCATCGGACTCAATGAAACCTAGCGGGACTACATTGCTTAACACTCAACAACATGTCAGGGGTGCTGCCTTCTACTCCAACATCAGTCACCTGTGTGGACTACTTGGCACCCACTGTCTGGTGTGTCTCTTTCTCCCAAATGCTGAGCCTCTTTACACATATGTCATTCTTCCTCCACTGCCCTTAGTCTTGGATCCACACTGGTAAAATGTCTGAGGCTCTGAATTGGCTTTTGTTTGTTTGTTTGTTTGCTTGCTTGCTTGTCAGTGTCTTGCTCCCCTTTTCAAGTCCACATGGAAATAAAATCATAAGGGCCCTTTACCTTACTGTCTGACATAGTTCCCTTCCCTTCACGTGGAGGGTGACTACTCGAAAGGGCCAGTCACAAAATGTACGAGCGAATTTAGGAAATTTAAGTGGCACAGGCCTGAGATTCAGGCAAAAGGCAGCTCTGAAATTCCCAGGGCTCTGCATAGATCTCCTGTCCTCAGGTAGTGGCTGACACTCTCCATTTGGGACCAAGTGAGGACCAGTCCTCCTCAGGACACAGCACTGCACAGGTCCCAGGAAGCTGAGGAGGGGACTGGCTGTGGCTTCTCTCAGATGTTTTCCTTGGTAATCAGAACAGGCCCTTTCATTAGCTCTGAGGGGACTTTGGACTTCACCTTCCTTTTCTACTTCACATATGGAATTTACTTCACCTTGGAATAGGGTGTGCGAGGTGACCTGCAATTCCAGTGGACAGACATATCATGTGTGAATTTCAGAGAACTCAACATTGGGCCCAGAGTCCTTGCCACATATAGCAGCCAGGAATAATTCTTTGGAATCTTTCTCCCTCCCCTACCAACATTCTCATTTGATGTCTGAAAAGAATTGACCCAAGGATCCACTGAGCATTGTTTGCCTCCAGGAAGGCCTCACATCCTGTACCATCCCTTCAGAAACCCATATTGTTTCTGAGGAGCAATCAAGATAGAGTTTCAGACAGAAGGAATCACCTCCACAGGGAAGGAATATGAGAACGTTGGCATCTGTTGGAGGCTCCGGGAGACATTATTTAGCCCGAGCCCCATAGAAATAATTGCTCCAAGTACTCTTTGTTCTCAACATAATTGTTCATAGTTCTCCAAGGTTGATCTTTTCTAACCATATAGAGAAAACATCCTGAGTGTCCCTCTGTCAGTAGTGTCCCAGCCTTCCTTTCATTTCCTTGTTTCTCGCTCCCCTATTCCAGAAAGGATTACTTTGTCCCTCTTCTGGCTCTGGAGGAGCCTAATTCTCAGGAAGAGTTGAACATACATTTTTGGAGTCCTTCTCATTTTCAAAACACAGGAGCAACGAGATGGACAAGGTCTCAGGAATTACTGAGGTTGCAGGACTGCCACTTAGTTTCAAATGGCATTCAGGTGTATTTCTCCAATAGCCTCTACTAGGCGGCTCTGTGACAGGACAGAAAATTCCCAGGGCTGTCCTAAGTCCTCCCATCTCCAGCCTAAACACTGGTGACTGACCCAGCTACCTGTCCAAAGGGGACAGATTCCTGCTAATCTAAACAATGTCCCGGAGTGTCCAGCTATCTATAGTCAGAAGAATACCAGATTAGAAACTCTAGCTTGAAGCCCCTTCAAACATGCCATGGTCTGTCCATCGGACTCAATGAAATTTACCAGGGCTACGTGGCTTTACACACTTACCAACATGTCAGGGGCACTGCCTTCTACTCCAACATCTGTCACGTGCGTAGGATGCTTGGCACCTGCTGACTGGTGTGTCCCTTTCTCCCAAATGCTGAGCCACTTTACACACATGTCGTTCTCTCTCTACTACCCTTTGTCTCTGATCCATGCGATCTCATGTTTGAGGCTCTGAATTGCCTTTGTTTTTTGGTTTGTTTTCTTGGTGGTATCTTTCTCTCCTTCTCAAGTCCACATGGGAGCAAAATCATAAGGACCCTGTCCCTTGTGGTCTTGTATATTTCCCTTTCCTTGACTGTGAGGGGGCAGCTCAAAAATATTACTAACAAAATGTACAGGCGTGTTTAGAAATTCCTAAGAGGCACAGGCCTGAGATGCAATTGGAACACAGCTCTGAAATTCCCCGGGCTGTCCTAAATCCTCCCATCTCCAGCCTAAACACTGGTGGCTGACCCAGCCACCTGCCCAAAGGGGAAAGATTATGGTATTTGTGCAAATTGAATGCAGATGCGACCATGATTATGGAGGCCAAAGATGTTAATGCATGATAGTGGAGTCTGACTTCCCAACATGCTGGCAGCTAATAGCTGAACCCCTGGCAGCAGACAGGGCAGGTGTCCTGAGCCTGGTGTCTCCCGGTGATTCTGGGACAACTGAAGACTGTGGAGAGTAGAAAGCAAGTCCCTCTGGTCCACCCTGGCCTGAGGCTGGGGACAAGGTGGTGGGACACACTTGTGGCTGCTCTGGGATGGGTCAGCTATAGATAGAGCCTCATATGTATGTGGCAGTCCAGCCCACATTTTCAGTTCAGGACAAACTAATGCACACTCCTAGTGAAGTGAGGCCACTGACCACGGCCCGGTCAAGGCTGTTATCATCACCCACCAGTCAGCATGGCTGTAAATATGAAATAACCATATCAGAGAAGGTCCAAGATAAGAGCTAGCCTTATTATGTTGAATGCCCTGGGCTAGAGGCCTGGAAAGTGCCTAGAATTAGGTTGGGATTCACCACCCTGCCCTAACCCTGGGCAATAGCACTTGCATAAACCCCTAAAGATCTGCGGGGCAATGGACAGGGGTGCTTCCATTCTTACCCTGCCCTGAGCATCCGGGTCACCAATATTCATGCTCTTGCCCCAGGCCTCTTGTGTGATTTGGAAGTGAACATGAGCCACTTGTTCCTCCATCCCTCTCTCCCCTGGAGCTTGTTCTCTGAGTCTGGCCCTGTCTCCCCTAGATTCTTCTGTAAACTAGTCTCTGCCAAGACTAGGGAACGTGCAAACCCCAGACAGGAGCTCAGAATGGAAAGGGACCACTGGATAGGGCTTCAGCTTCTCCGGGCCCCATGATTGGCAGTAGTGATCCCAGTGAGATCTCTTTGGAAGTAGGACAAGCTGTCATTAATCAAGGCTGTTTTCCATTGAATTGATTATGGTCATGCCTGGGGTTCTCTCCTCCTTCTTCCATCCACTTTCTCTCCCATAACTCAGCAGCACCACTCTTTTTTCATATGCCTCATTCCATATTCCTTCTAACTTCAGATCCAAATCAGCTCCCAGTGTTCTTCCACCTTATTTGGCCTCCAAGCAGCCCATTTCCTTCCTACTCCACGTATTTGTACTCTCTTGCTGCCAGTTCTACCACCTTCCCCCCTCCCATGTGACCACCTTCCTTACCTCCTCTACACACCAGTGATCCTCACCTACCTATTCCAACACAGGCAGCCCATTCTCCCCTGTCCCACCCTTGGACAGTCTTTTTGGCAACAGCAGACCTTTGGTCTACCAGCAAGCACCCTGCTCTGGGATCTTGGCTGCTGTAAACCCTACTGTCCATCCAAGCTGGGGCAGCAGCAGACTATGTCCTAGGGACAGAGGTTAGGGTCATGTGATATTAGGCCTGGCCAGCATCTCAGAATGAAATACCCCATATCCATTCAGGCACACTCTCTTTCCTGCTGAGGCCAGGAAATCACAAGGCTGAGGAGACCCAAATAGGCTCAGTTGTGAAGGACATCAGAGGGAAAGGCCTCTGGAGTCCTTAAGAGCCCGGCTGAGAGGCCGCCTTGACTTCGAGGGCCTTCATGTGTCTCTATTGAAGGGATACGGCAATGGCTTGCCTCACTGTCCCAGCTGGCTTTTGGTGGGGTAGACCTGTTTTATCTCCTTCAATCTCTAAAGTGCTGAGCTCAAATATGTTTCTGGATGGGAGTTTACAGTGTCCTTGTGTGGGGGAGTTTGTGTATGTGTTAATGTGTTTGTCTGTGTCTAAATGTGTGTGAGATAGAGATATGGTTGTGTGATATCCAGGCTTATGGGACTATGTGAGTGTTCTCACGTTGTGCCTGCATGAACATTTCTATGAGAGTTCTATGAAATGTGCATTTGTTTAATGTCATGGGAGCATTGTGCATCCACTTTGTGTGAGTAAAATAAAGAAATGTACCAGATAAGATCCCAACTTACCACACACCTGAGCCCAGATTCATTAGATGGAGCTTCATGAGCTGTTTCCCCATAAGCATCGGGGTGACTGCAGCCTGGTCTGGCCAGATTCCAGGTCAGGACAAGAATCTTCCATCCACAGGAGGCTGACACTCTCGCCTTCAGGGACCAGGGGAGACCCGATCCTCCTCAGGCCACAGTTCGGCCCAGGGTCCAGAGAATGAAAGAGGGGACTGGCTGTGGCTCAGAGATGTTTCCCTCAGTAGTGAGTAGGGGACATTTCATTTGCTCCAAGATGCCCTTGGACTTCATCTTCCCTTTCTATTTCATGTGTGGATTTTCTCTTTAACTTGGAAAAGGGTGCATGAGGTGACCCACTTTACAGTGGCTAGACATGTTATGTGTGAATTCCAAAGACCTCAGCAGTGGCTCCAGAATCCTTGCCACACACAACAGATAGGAATTGATTTTCTGACACCTTTCTCCCTTCCCCAACCCCATTCTAATGTGACGTCTGTAAAGAATTGACCCAATGATCCATTGAGCATTGTTTGTTTTGGGAAAGACTTTACATCCTGTATCATCCCTTAAAGAATCTGGATTGTTTCTAGGGAGCAATCAGGATAGATTTTCAGACAAAGGAAATCACCTCAACAGGGGAGGAATATGAGATAGTTGACATCTGCTGGAGTCTCCAAGAGGACTTATTTAACCTGAGTTCAACTGAACAAATAGCTCCCAAGAACCCTTTGTTTGCAACAAGACTGTTCATCATTCTCCAAGGTTGAACTTTCCTAAACATATTGAAAAAACATCCCGATTGTCCCTCTATCAGCATCGGCTTATACTTCTTTTCATTTCCCTATTTCTCACTCCTCTATTCCAGAATGGATTATCCTGTCCCTTTTCCAGCTCTGGATGAGCCAACTTCACAGGAAGAGTCAAACACATCCTTTCGGAGTCCTTCTCATCTTCAAAACACAGGAGCAATGTGATGGACATGGTCTCAGGAAACATTGAGGCACTGGGACTGCCTCTCCATTTCAAATGACACTCAGGTGACTCCAATTGTATCTACTAGGTGGCTCTGTGACAGGATGGACAATGATCCCAGCTATTCCAAACATCATCCCAGTGTGTCCAGAAGTTTGTCATCAGAATACCAGACTAGGGTTTGAGCCTCTAAACCTGCCACGGTCTGTCCATTGGACTCAATGAAACCCAGCGGGGCTACTTGGCTTAACAGCCTTAGCAACATGTCAGGGGCATTGCCTTCTACTCCCAAATCTGTAAGCTGTGTGGGATGCTCAGCACCTGCTGCCTGGTATGTCCTATCTCTCAATTGCTGAGCCCTTTTACACACATGTTGTTCTTTCTCTACTGCCCTTAGTCTCAGATCCACACCGGTCTCATGTCTGAGGTTCTGAATTGGCTGTGGTTTGTTTATTTGTTTGTTTGTTAGCTTTTCAGTGTCTTGCTCTCTTTTTCAAGTCCACATTGCGTGAAATCATATGGGACCTGTTTTGGGGGTCTGAAATAGTTCCTTTCCCTTGATGGGGAGGGGGAATGCTCGAAAAGGCCATTCACAAAATGTACTTGTGAGTTTCGGAATTCCTAAGTTGCACAGACCTGAGATCCAGGCGATACACAGCATTATAATTACCAGGGCTGTCTGGTGACCTCCCAACTTCAGGCTAAACACCAGTGCCTGACCCAGCCACTGGCCCAAAGGAGACAGCTTATGGCATTTTTGCAAATAGAATGCTGATGCGATCATGATTAGAAAGCACAAAGAGGTTACTGTGTGGTAGTGGAGGCTGGGCTCCAAATTTGATGGCAGCTAATGTCTGAACCCCTCGCAGCAGACAGGGTAGGGTTCCTAAGCCATAATTGTCATGGGGACTCCAGAACCACTGAGGCCTGTGGAGAGTAGATAGCCAGTCCCTCTGGTCCACCCTGGGCTGAGGCTGGAGACGAGATGGTGAGACACAGTCGTGGCCACTCTGGGAGGGGTCGGCTTTTAATAGAGCCTCATATGTTCGCGGCAGTCCTGGACTGACATTTTCAGGTCTGGACACACCATTACCACACTCACAGCAAAATGATGCTACTGCCCGTGTTCTAGTTAAGGCAGTTATTACCAGCCACCAGCCAGCATGGTGATAAATATGAAGTAACCATATCCCAGAGAAGGCCCAGGACAGGAGCTGACCTTGTTATTTTGAATGCCCTGGGTGCCAGACCTGGAAAGAGACTTGAATTGGTAGGTCTGGAAGTCACCACACTGTCCCCACACTGGGAAATGGCACCTATGCCAATCCGTAAAAGTTAGCAGGGAGGCAGGCAGGGGTGCTTCTAGTCTCACCTCTGCCTTGAGCTTTTGGGCCACCATATTCATGCTATTGCCCCAGGCCTCTTGAGTGATTCAGAGGTAAACAAGAGCCACTTTTTTTCTCCCTCTAGCTTACCCCTGGAGCTTATTTTCTGAGTCTGGTTCTATCCTCCCTAGACTCTACTACAAACTAGTCACTAACAGATCTAGGGAACTTGGAAACCACAGAGGGAAGCTCTGGGTAGGAAGGGCTACTGGATAGGGCTTCACTTCTGAGGGACACATTAATGGCAGAGGCGAGTTGCCCAATCAGCATTCCTTGGTGGCAGTACTAACTGTCAATTAATTATGGCTGTTGTCTGTTCAATTGATTAGTGTCAGGCCTGGAGTTCTCTCATTCTTTCTTCTGCTTTCTCTTCCCTTGACTCAGCAGCACCACTCTTTTCCAGATGCCTCATTCCATATTCCTTCTAATCTTAGGATCCAATTTCACTCTCAGGGCCCTTTCACTTTCTTCAGCCTCCAGGCAGCTCATTCCCTTCCTACTCCACGTATCCGTACTCCATTGTTGCCAGTTCTAACTCCCTCCCTCTTCTCATTTGACCACCTTTCTTACCCCCCTACACACCAGTGATCCTCAGACAGGTTGGATTTGTTTGTTCACCTCTGGAGAATAGAGGCCCCATTCATCCTCCCTGGGCACAGTCACAGCCATCATTAGAGCAGGCTGACTCTTCAGTGTGAGACTGGTGGGCTTCCGAGGGGCAAAAGGGATTTGCACTCCTAGCTTTGTTAATAAATCTCTACCCAGAAGGGAAATGGGGGACTCTGGTAAGTACAGGAACTCATGAGTTACTAAGTGGCCCCCTAGCTGACATGAGCGGGCTTCACAGAATGAGCAGGTGACTCAGTCCCCTGTCGCCCCAACAATAGTTGTTCGGTCCATGAGAAGAGCCACAAGCATGGTTACTACAGAGTATTCAGCCCGTGTCCTCCATAAAAGTTATTGATTGGCCCCTTAATTCTATTGCAACCATGGGCTCTTGGGGGCCTAGGATCAGGAAGCCTGGTCACCCCTGATCTAACTGTCCTTCAGCCAGGCCAATAATCTTTTGGACGGCTGGCCAGGCTGGTACTTTCTTTCACAAGGTCGATTGAACTTCTTTGGTTCTTCGGGCATCCTCCCACGGTGTAGACATTCGTTTTTCCAATGGCCGGTCTCTTTCCAGTAGCGCAATGGTTGCAGCGTAGTGGAGGTCCCTTTTGGTTTTTCCTTCCGTTGGGGAGCACCAGCCTGCTGCACAGGCCTGCGTTCCCTAATACAGCTGCTAGCAAACACACCTTTTGTTTCATCTGCTTATTGGCTATCTTTTGGGCCTCCCAGTCACGGTTTATAAACACCTTGTTCACGACCTCCAGTAGCTGGCTATTGTTCATCCCAGCAAAGACCTCAAATTTCTGAACTTTGCGGCAGATGTCAATGTAAGATTGAGCCACAAATGTCGTGTTGACCATACATTGGTTTTCTTTCGCTTCAAGGTCAAAAGGGGTACACACCTAGAATGCCTCATAAAGTCTCTTGTAGAGCTCTGTGGGTGACTCCTCTAGCTTCTGGAGTACTTCCGCTATTTTTGACATTGTTGTCAGCTTTTTAGCCCCAGCTTTTATCCCCTTCAGTATGTCCTGCCAGCAACTGTTGAGAGACTCTTTCGTCTGGAACATTGAAGTTCCGATTGGGCCTCTCATCAGGTGCAGCCTCTCAGGCCCATGCTGCAAGGTCTAGTACACCATCTGGTGCTTGTCCTTGGAGCCATCCCTGCCCTTCTGACAGAATCCGGCATCATTCTTCAGTGTTGAAGAGAGTTAGAAGGAGTTGGTGGCCGTCATCCCAAGTAGACTGATGAGTTTGGAATACAGACTCAAGCAGGTAAATCATCACCTGGGCTTTCCCCAAATAGAATGGTGTGTGCTGCTTCCAGCTGAGGAGGTCAGGTAAATGGCTGGTAGTAAAGAACAGGGCAGCTTGGCTGAAGTGAGCCATCTTCTCCCATCTCTAAAGGGCCTCACGTTTCTTGGAGGGGCATCTGAAGGGCCACAGACTGCTGTGCTGTTTGCATGGCTTAGCAAAGATGCCATGGACTTCGGCTTGGTGGCCTCTCAGGCTGTTGGGGTTGTGATGGCACCAATGGTGGAGGGCTATCTGGAAATTGGGGGTAGAGTGGCTGTGTATGGGCTGATGGAACTATTGAGGTGTATGGCGGTGGGAAGGCAGGTTCTTCCTCAGGGTCCCTTTGGTGGACGATTTTTGCTGGCTCTTCCTTATTCTTTCCTGGAGTTGGTTAGGCCACAAGCACCTTACTCTCTCCCTGCCTATTTGTGCAGAACCAGTCTCAAGGGGGCATTACAGTGGCAATTTGCAGCCATGAGTCTATGTATGGAAACTGGTCTGGGTGTCCAGGGGTCTCTGTCACTACCTGGTATACAGCTCCAGCAGTGGGAAGGTCTAGAGTCCCTTCTAAAGGCCATCCTACCTCGAAGGTGGGCCATTCAAGCTCACAAAGAGTACAAATATTCCTGGGGTCAGCTTGACCCCATAATCCTCTGAGAAACCTTTCTTAAATTTTTTTAATATACGATTCAAGACAATTGGCTTAGATGAATTCTCCCCCCACCCCCCGCATGCCTCCCACAACAGACAACAATCACTCCGCACGTAGGGTAGGGAATAGTGTAGGGGAATCTTTGGAAGGAATGTCACTTGCTTTGCCCTTCTCTGGTCGCACCCCTTGTGGGGATTTTTCAGGTGCCTCTTAGCAGTGGTGGGTCAATATAAAGCCCTGACCCAGACCACTGCAGTAGACTCCTCATAGAGATCCAGTTGCGCCACTGTAAGCCATATGAGGATCCCATGGAAATGCAGATTGGGGCTCAGCTCTCACTTTGTGGCCAAGCCACGTCTCAGCCGCTCAGCATTCACTCTCTTTCGTACAGCCTCCCCCCTTTCCTTAACGTGCTTACTAACTTGTCGAGGGTGCTTGGTTGCCCTTCAGTGAGTGATGGAGTTCCCCCCTTTTCTTAGTGTTGACCCAACACTTCCCACCATGTGACAGTAAAACAAAGATAAACGACGGTGGGTGTCCCCTACAAAGAGGAGACCATTTGGCTGTGTTCCCTCACAGGAAGCTTAGGTGATACTTATCCATAGCGGACTCAGCTTTGTGTGTGACTTATGATCAGACAATAGTCCAATGCCACTCTAGGCCATATGCATTCACCATGGACCTGCAGAGGGAACTCAAACAAATTCTGTAGCTTTTAGGGGATGTTAAGGGTTCCTAGCCATGGAGCTACAAATTCATTCATTCATGCAATCATACACCAGGTTAAAACATTGCCTCCCCTCCTTGGAAGACCCTGAGCTATGTCTTCCCCACCCCTTGGAAGACCCTGATGTCTTCCCCCTCTGGAAAGACCCTGACCTGTGTCCTCACACTGAAGACTAGATGTGATCAAGCTCTTCTTTCACCAGAGACCAGACCTGACTGGGGACTGTTCC
>CM053513.1:25547934-25718340 GCA_028627145.1 Eidolon dupreanum
TCACACACATTTAGACACATTCTTCAGCCTCCTGCAGCCCATTTCTTTCCTACTCCACATATCCATACTCTCTTGCTGCTAATTCTACCTCACACCTCACATTTGACCACCTTCCTTACTCCCTTTACACATCAGTGATCCTCACCTACCTATTCCAGTAAGAGCAGCCAATTCTCCCCTCCCACACCCTCACCTTGGAAAGTCTGTCTGTCAACAACAGGCCTTTAGTCTACCAGCAAGCATCCTGCTCTTGGGACCTTGGCTGCTGTCAAGCCCACTGCCTAGCCAGGCTGGGACAGCCAGAGACTAGGTCTCGGGGACAGAGGTTTGGGTCATATGTTATTAGGCCTGGCCAGTGCCTCAGAATGAGATACCCTAAGTCTTCCTCCAGCCTTGCTCAGGCACACTCCCTTTCCTCCAGAGGCCAGGAAGTCACAAGGCTCAGGAGACCAAGCTATGCCAAGTTGTGAAGGGTGTCAAAGGGAAAGGCCTCTAGAGGCCTTAAGAGCCCCGCTGAGAGGCCCCGTTGACTTTGGGGGTCTTCATGTTTTTGTATGAAAGAGATACAACTATGGTTACCTCACCATTCCAGCCTTGTTTGAGTGTGATTGACCTGTTCTATCTCCTTCAATCTTTAAAGTACAGAGCTCAAATAGGTTTCTGGCTGAGAGTTTACAGTGTCCCTGGGTGCTTGCTGGTGGACCAAAGTCCTGCTTTTGCCAAACAGACTGTCCATGGTGATGGAAAGGGAGGGGGGAATGTGATGCCTGTGTTGGAATAGGTAGGTGAAGGTCACTGATGTGTAGAGTGGGTAGGGAAGAAGATCAAATGGGAGGAGGGAGAGTAAGGATACATGGAGTAGGAAGGAAATGGGCTACCTAGAGACTGAAGAACGTGGAAGGACCCTGGGAGCAAACTTGAATCCTAAGGTTAGAAGGAATATGGAATGAGGCATCTGGAAAAAAAGTGGTGCTGCTGAGTCATGGGAAGACACAGCGGAGGAAAGAAGGAGGAGAGAATCCAAGGACTGACCCTAATCAATTCAATGGACAACAGCCGTGACTAATTGACAGCTAGTCCTGCCTCCAAGGAGCATTGATTGGCCACTCACCTCTGCCAATCATGGGGCCCAGAGAAGCTAAAGCCCTGTTCAGTGGTCTGTTTCTGCCCAGAGCTCCCCTCCTGGATTTCCAAGTGCCCAAAACCTGGCAGTAACTAGTTTACAGAAGAGTCTAGGGAAAACAGAGCCAGATTCAGAGAAGAAGCTCCAGGGAAAAGCTGGAGGGATGAATAAGTGGCTTGTGTTCACTTTCAAATCATTCAAGTGGCCTGAGGCAAAAGCATGACTATCTGCAACCTGGAAGCTCAGGGCAGGGGTGAGAATGGAAGCAACCCTTCCTGTTGTCCCACAGAACCTTAAGGGTTTACTCAGGTGCCATTTCCTAGGATGGAGGCATGGTGCTAACTCCCAGTCTTTCCAACTCCAGGTCCTTTCCAGGCCTGGCACCCAGGGCATTCGACATAACATAGCCAGCTCTTGTCCTGGGCCTTCTCTGAGATGTTCTTACTTCATATCTATCACCATGCTGGCTGGTGGGTGGTGATAACAGCTTTGACCTAGCTGTTGGCAGTAGTCTCATTTCACTGTGAGTGTGCCAATTGTTGTGTCCTGAACTGATGTTGTCAGGCCTAAACAGCCACATACATATGAGACTATCAATAGCCGACACATCTTGTAGTGGCCATGAGTATGTCTCATCATCTCATCCCCAGCCTCATCCCAGTGTGGGCCAGAGGAACTGGCTTTGTACTGTACACAGCCCTCAGTGGTCTTGGAGTTCCCAGGAGAAGCAACACTCAAGATGCCTGCCCTGTCTGCTACCAGGGTATCAGTCATTACCTGCTGGCATTTTGGGAGTCTGGCCTCCACTGCCATACATTAACCTCTTCGGCCTCCCTAATCATGGTCACATCTGCATTCTATTTGCACAAATGCCATAAGCTATCTCATCTGGACTGGTGGCTGGCTCAGCCACTGGTGTTTAGGCTGGAAATGGAGGTCTCTGTATAGCCCTGTGTATTCTGGAGCTGTCTTCGGCCTGTTTCTCAGGCCTATGCCATTAAGGAGTTCTTAAACTCATCTGTACATTTTGTGACTAACCCATTTGAGCAGTCCACCTCCCCATCAAAGGAAGGGAACTATGTCAGACACCAAGGGACAGGGCCCTTATGATTTAGCTCCCATGAGGACTTGAAAAAGGAGAGTAAGACACCGACAAGCAAACAAACAAACAAAAGCCAGATCAGAGCCTCAGACATGAGACCAATATGGATTAGAGAATAAGGGCAGTAGAGAGAGAACAACATGTGTGTGTAAAGTGGCTCAGCATTTGGGAGAACAAGACACACGAAGCAATGGTTGCAGAGCCCACACAGGTGATGGATTTGAGTGAAAGGCAATTTCCCTGACAGTTGATAATGGTGTTAAGCCATGTAGCTCCACTAGGTTTCGTTGAGTCCAATAGACAGACTGGAGGCACCAAATCCTAATCTGGTATTCTCTTGATGACAGATATCGGGACACACAGAGACTTTGTTTGGATTAGCTGGGATCATTTTCCATCCTTTTATTGAGCTGCCTAACAGAAACTATTGGATTCACCTGAGTGCCATTTGAAACAGAGCAGCAGTTCTGGTGCCTCAGTATTTCCTGAGACAATGTCCATCTTGTTACTCCTGTGTTTTGAAAATGAGAAGAACTCCAAAAGGATGCTTTCGCTTTTTCCTGAGAAGTCGGCTTTTCCAGAGCCCAAGAGGAACTGGGTAATCCATTATGGAATAGGGAGTGAGAAATGAGGAAATGAAAAGAAGACTGGGACGCTGCTGACATAAGGACCCTCAGGACCCTTTCTCCATATGTTTTGAAAAGTTCAAACTTGGAGTTCAAAGAATAACCTTGTTGAGAACAAAAGGTACTTGGAAGCCATTTGTTCTATTGGCCTCGTGCTAAATAATGTCTCCCAGAGACCACGGCAGATGCCAACTTTCTCATATTCCTGACCTGTCTAAGTGATTTCCTCTTTTTGAAACTCTATCATGATTGTTCCCCAGAAACAATCTAGATTCCTTAAGGGATGGTACAGGATGTGAGGCCTCCCCCATGGCAAACAATGCTCAATGGTTAATTGGGTTAATTCTTTTCAGACTTCAAATGAGAATGTGGGTGGGGGAGGGAGAAAGGTGCCAGAGAATCAATTGCTGGCTGCTGTGTGTGGCAAGGACTCTGAGCCTACTGTTGAGGTCTTTTTATTTTGCACATATATGGCCGGCCTTGGAAATGCAGGTCACCTCGCATATCCTTTTACATGGTCACTGGAAATTCAATATGTGACATGCGGGGAAACATGGCAGAGTGAGAGATGTCCTCATCTCTTCCCTCTAAATAACAATAATGTGAATGTCTAAAACTCAACGACAACAACAAAAAACACATAAACTGCACACCAGGATGTCTGAGTGTGTGTTCTGTGCATAAGTGCTACCACAGGTCAGAACCCTGGGTGTGGAGCAGTGGACTGTGTGAAATAAAGAAGCTTCTTTTGCAGCCACCAGAGCTTACTGCGAGTGGAGAAGGAGGGGTGAAGGTGCGATGACTTTCCTGATCAGCCTACCTGGATGTGCCAGAACTTCTAGCAGGTGGCAGAAGGGCCCAGGCATCAAAACAGAGAAGTTGATGGGACAGCAGTGAAACAAGTCGATTTTTACTGGCCCTGGTTTTAAAACCAAGGCTGAGCTTCAGCCCCCAGCACCCAACGCAGAGGGACCCTCCCCCAATACCCTCCAAGACCGAACACCACGGAGCCTCAGTGGAATATGAGCAAAAGCTGCCAAGACTGAAGCTGCATATCTCAGCCTCTGGAGCTCCCTGCAGTAGGTGTGGGAGGGGAGATGATATTGTGACTTCCATGATCAGCCTGCTTGGAAATGCTGAAACTTCTAGCAGCTCGCAGCAGGGCCCAGACATTAGAGCAGAAAGCAGAGAAGCAGGACGGGACCACAGAGAAACAATAGTTGCTTTTTATCAGTCCCCATTGCAAAACCGAGGCTGAGCCGCAGCCCCCAACTCCCAACCCAGAGAACCCTTCCCCCCATACTCTCCAAGAGCCCCAGGGGAATCTGACCAAATGCTGATGAAACCATTGCTAACACTGACAGGGACTGAAACTGACAGTAGCAAGTGTGATTAAATGTCTACAAGAAAATGAAAAAGACATTCAGGCTTTATATAAAGCAGGGGTACAAGAGACTTAGATGCCACCTACTGGAACACCCCCCCCCCCCAAAAAAAAGCACCTTCTTTGCAGTAGGCTAAAGACAGACCTTTATATAACAAATCTTCTTTCAGGAAAAACAACAGAATACACTTCCATTAATTCCCAGGAGGAGAAATAGTCCAATGAACACCATGAACAACCAAGGTGGCAAGGCATTTCAGAAAGAAAGAGAAAAATCTCCAGAAAATAAACTTAAAGACATAGAAATATGCGACTTAAGTGACAGAGGATGGTACTTCTGAAAAACTCAATGAGATCCAAAACAACTCAAATCAACAATTTCAGGAATTGAAAAAACAGCTAGATGAGCAGATCAAGAAGATTGAAACCCTCAAAAGGAACTAAATAGAACTTCTGGAGATGAAGAACACACTACAAGAGTTGAAAAGTGAAATAGCAAGCTTGGGAAATAAAGTCGACCACATGGAACGGTGATATCAAAGACAGAAATCTAGAAATAAATCAGAAGGAAGAAGAGAAAAACAAGAATGAAAAATAATAAAAGAGAAATACAAGAACTAGCTAATATCATCAGGAGAGGAAACATAAGAATAAAGCATTACCAAAGGCAAGAAAAAGGAAAAGGGACTAGAGAGCATTTTCAGACAAATAGTGGATGAGAATTTCCCAAATCTAATGAATAAGTTGGAGCTTGGAATTCAAGAAGTCAACAAAACACCCAATTATCTCAGCCCAAAAGGCATTCACCAAGACACATTGTATTAAATTTATCAAAAATCAATGACAAAGACAGAGTTCTCAGGGCAGACAGAGGAAAGAAGAGAGTAACATATAAAGGAAAACCCATTAGATTATCATTGGACTTCTCGGTGCAAACCTTACAAGCCAGAAAGGAATGGAATCAAATATTTAAACTATTAAGTGAAAGGAACTACCAGTCTAGAATAATATATCCAGCTAAGCTCTCCTTTAGATATGAAAGAGAAATTAAGACCTTTCCAGACATAAAAATTGAGGGAATTCTCAACTACGAGGCCTGCACTACAGAAAATATTGAGAGATGCCAGCTTATCAAAAACAAAATAACAAAACAAAACAAAATACATAATTAAGAGTAAATTGACTATCAGGCAAATAGAAGCAGAGGAATGCAACCCTTACTAAGAACAATTATAAGCTTAAATAATAAGAAGAGAATTACTATAGCAAGATAGTAATGAATGTTCAGAATACATAGGGAAAAACTGAGATATCAGTGACTGAAGGGGAGAATTCAAAGATCCAAATTTGCAAAAACAAAAGGAGATAAGGCATGTGCAGAAGAAAACACATGACTGTATATATATACAACTATCATTTTCATGGCAATGGTAACCACACACCAAAGATTCAGAACTGAAGTATATAACGTAAAACAAGAAGAACCAGAGGCAAAGCCCACAAAAGCCAACCAAAACAAAGAAAACAGAAACATAAGGACAAAGAAGCAATGGAAACACTGAGCTACCAGAAAGCAACAGATAAAATGGCTACGAAAAGACTTCATACTTCAATAATCACCCTATGTAAATGGAGTGAACTCACCAATAAAAAGGCACAGAGTAGCAGAATGGATGAAAAAACAAAACCCAACCATATGCTGCTTTCAAGAGACACATCTCAGCTCTAAAGACAAATATAGACTCAAAGTAAAAGGGTGAAAAATGTTATTTCAAGTAAATGTCATTCAGAGAAAATTGAGAGTAGTGGTAGTAACATCAGATGAAATAGACTTCAAAATAAAAAAGGTAAAGAAAGATCCTGAGGGATACTTCATAATGATAAAGGGAATCATGCACCGAGAAGACATAACACTTCTTAATATCTATGCTCCCAATCAGGGAGCCCCGAAATATGCAAAGCAATTACTAACCGAACTAAAGGGTAAAACAGATGAAAACACTATTGTAGTAGGGTACCCCACTGTTGGATATGAACAGATTATCCAAACAGAAAATCAATAAGGAAATAACATCCTTAAATGATATATTAGACCAACTGGACATAATTGACATTTACAGAGACTTCCATCCCAAAACAGCTGCTTATACATTCTTCTCTACTGCACATGGCACATTCTCAAGAATCAACCACATACTGGGACACAGAGATAGCCTCAACATATATAAGAGGGTGGAAATCATACCAACCATATTCTCTGATTATAATGCTTTGAAACTAGAGTTCAACTGCAAAAAGAAATCAGGAAGAACCACAAATACATGGAGATTAAACGACATGCTACTGAAGAATAACTGGGTAAGGGAAGATATAAAAAGAGAGATCAAGAGATACATAGAAACGAATGATAATGATAGTACAACATATCAAAACTTTTGGGACATGACAGAAGCGGTCATAAGAGAAAAGTTCATATCATTACAAGCCTATCTTCAAAAACAAGAATGAGCTAAAACAAACAACCTAACACTTTGTCTTAAATAACTAGAAAAGGTAAAACAAATGAAGCCTAAATTCAGCAGAAGGAAAGAAATAATTAAAATTAGAGCAGAAATAAATAAAATTGAAAGCAAAAAAAAAAAATAGAAAAAATGCAAAGAAGAACTTGTTCTTTGAGAAGGTTAATAAAATTGACAAACCCTTGACTAGACTTACTAAAGAAAAAAAGAGAAAGGATACAAATAAACAAAAGCAGGGATGAAAGAGGGGAAATTATGACTGACGTCAGAGAAATACAAAGGATCATGTAAAAATACTATAAAAAGTATATGATAACAAATTTAATAACCTAGAAAAAATGAACCAGTACTTAGAAAAATACAATCTTCCTAGACTGAATCAAGAAGAAATGGAAACTCTAAATAGACCGATCAGCATTATGGAAATTTAAACAATCATCAAAAACCTACCAAAAAGTAAAAGTTCAGGACCAGATGGCTTTACCAGTGAATTCTACCAAACATTCAAAGATTTAATACCTATTCTCCTAAAACTTTTCCAAAAAACTCAAAGAGGAGGCAAAACTTTTCAACTCATTTCATAAGGCCAATATTACTCTGATACCAAAACATGGTAAAATAACCCAAATAAAAAAACTACAGACCAATATCTCCCATGAACACAGTTACAAAACTTTTAAATAAGATACTAGCGACCCAAATGCAGGAAGATATTAAAAAGATTATACACCATGATCAAGTGGGCTTCATCCCAGGGGCACAGGGATGGTTCAACATATGCAGATCGATTAATGTGATACACCACAAAAACAAATTAAAAAATAAGAAACATATGATATCAATAGATGCAGAAAAGGCTTTCAATAAGATACAGCATCCATTTATGATCAAAACACTTAACAAAATGTATAGAAGGAAAGTACCTAAACATAGTAAAGGCCCTATATGACAAACCCTTAGCCAACCTTATACTTAATGGTGAAAAGCTAAAAACCTTCCCTCTAAGATCAGGAACAAGGCAAAGCTATCCATTATCACCATTCTTATTCAATATAACACTGGATGTCCTACTGAGCGCAATCAGGCAAGAGAAAGATATAAAAGGCATCTAAATAGCAAACAAAGAAGTCAAACTGTCACTATTTGCAGGTGACATGATTCTCTATTTAGAAAACCTTAAAGACTCCACAAGAACACTACTACAAACAATAAGCAAATACAATAAAGTTTCTGGATACAAAATTAACATTCAAAAATCCATAGCATTCCTATACTCTAATAATGAAGTGTCAGAAAAAGAAGTAGAAAAAATAATTCCCTTTGCAATTGCAACAAAAAGAATAAAATACTTAGGAATAAATTTAACAAAACATGTGAAGTGCCTATATAATGAAAATTACAAGACCCTATAAAAGAAATCAAAGAAGATACAAAGAAATGGAAAGATATTCCATGTTCTTGGACTGAAGAATCAACATAGTTAAAATGACCATATTACCTAAAGCATTATACAGATTTAATGCAATCCCTATCAAAATCCCATTGGCATTTTTTAAAGAAATGAAACAAAAAATTATCAGATTTGTATGGAAGCACAAAAGACCCTGAATTGCCAAAACCATCCTGAGAAAAATGAGGCTGGAGGCATCACTCTGCCTGTCTCCAAATTGTACTACAAAGCAACAGTAATCAAAATGGCGTGGTACTGGGAGCAAAACAGACACATGGATGAGCGGAACAGAATCGAGAGTCCAGAAGTAAACCCATGTTTATTTGGGCAAATAATTTTCAACAAAAAAAGCCAAAAACATATAGTGGAGAAAGGAAAGCCTCTTCAATAAATGGTGTTGGAAAAATTGGAAGGCCACCTGCCAAAAAACGAAATTAGACCGTTGTCTATTACCACACACCAAAATTAACTCAAAATGGATTAAGGACCTGAATAGAAGACCAGAATCAACAAAATACATAGAAGAAAACATAGAAACTAAACTCAAGGACCTTGGACTTAAAGAGGATTTTATGAATTTGACCTCAAAGGCAAGGGAAGTAAAAGCAAAAATAAATGAATGGGACTATATCAAACTAAAAAGCTTCTGTTTAGCAAAAGAAATCATCAACGAGGTAAAGAGACAACTGTTCAATGGGAAAATATATTTGCAAGCAATGCCTCCAATTAGAGACTAATATCTAAAATATACAAAAGACTCAATAACAACAACAAAACAACAAAAAACATATGATCCAATCAATAAATGAGCAGAGGACCTGAAACGACACTTCTCCCTAAAGAACATACAAATGGTCAACAAATATATGAAAAAGACACTCAAATTCCTAGCTATTAGGGAAATGCAAAATAAAACCACAATGAGATACCAACTCACACATGTTAGGAGAGCTATAATCAACAGAACAAGTAATAACAAATGTTGGAGAATGCAGAGAAAAAGGATCCTTCATATACTGCTGGTGGGACTGCAAATTGATACAGACACTATGGAAAACAGTATGGTTTATCAAAAAAAACTAAGAATTAATCTACCATATGATCCAACAATCCCTCTACTGGGTATGAAAGAGGTACAGCCATGGCTGGCCTAACTTTCTCAGTCAGCTTTGAGTGTGGTGGACCTGTTCTATATCCCTCACTCTAAAGAACTGAGCTCAAAAAATTTTATGGCGAGAGTTTACAGTGTCCCTTTGTGTGTGCGTGTGCGTGTGTGTGTGTGTGTGTGTGTGTGTGTGAATGTGTTTGTCTGTCTTAAATGTGTGTTTGATAGAGATGTGGTTGTATGATATCCAGACATGTGGAAGTATGTGAGTGCCTTCATGTGTGTGCCTGCCTGAACCTTTCTATGAGAGTTCTATGAAATTTATGTTTGTTTAATGGTGTGGGCACATTGTGCATCCACTATGAGTGAGAAAGAAAAGAAATATACTCAATAATATCCCAAGCTTCCACACACCTGAGCCCAGATTCATTAGATCAAGCTTCATTCACTGTCTCCCCACAATTATCGGGAGCCTGCAGCTTGCTCAGGCCAGCATGCAGGTCAGGACCATAATCTGTCCTCAGAAGGAGGCTGACATGGTTGCCTTCAGGGACAAAGGGAGTACCGGTCCTCCTCAGGCCACGGCTCGGCCCAGGGCCCAGATGATGAGGAGGGGACTGGCTGTGGTGTCTCTCAGATGTTTTCCTTGGGAGTGAGTAGGGGACCTTTCATTAGCTCCAAAGTGACCTCTAACTTCACTCTTCCCTTTCTACTTCACATATGGAATTTCTTTTCTGTTTTTTTTTTTTTTACATTAATTGGGTTAACATTGTTTAATATAATTATATAACTTTCAAGTGTATGTTATAATTTGACATCTATATATTCTATTGTGATTACCACCCAGAGTCCAGATTCTTTCAGCTACCATATATTTGATCCCCTTTACCCACTTCACCCTCCCTCAAACCCCCTACATTTGATCCCCTTTACCTTGTGTACCTCTTCCCTCCTCCCCTAGCCCCTGTAACCTAATAACTGCTAGTCCATTTTACATGTCCCAGAGTCTCTGTTTGTCCTGTTTATTTGTTGCTTTTAGGAATATATCCCACATATAAATGATATCATGTGATTTTCAACTTTTTCAGTCAGGCTTATTTCACTTAGCATGATTATCTTGAGGTACATCCAGGTTGTCACAAATGGCAGTATTTCATCTCTTCTTATGGCTGAGTAATATTCCATTGTATATATGTACCACAGCTTCTTTAGACATCATCTATCATAGGACACTTTGGTTGCCCTGGCCACTGTGAATAGTGCTGCTATGAATATTGGTGTACAAATATCTTTTCCAAAATGAGTTTTCAAGTCTTTGGGGTAAATATCCAGTAGAGGGATTGTTGGAACATATGGTAGATTAATTCTTTGTTTTTTTTGACAAATCATACTGTTTTCCATAGTGTCTGTACCAATTTGCAGTCCCACCAGCAGTATATGAAAGTTCCTTTTTCTCTGCATTCTCCAACATTTGTTATTAGTTGTTCTGTTGATTATAGTTATTCTAACAGGTGTGAGATGGTATCTCATTGTGGTTTTAATTTTCATTTCCCTAATAGCTAGGTGAGGTTAGTAGGAAAATGGAATGAGGCATCTGGAAAAAGAGTGAAGCTGCTTTGACATGGGAAGACACAGCAGAGGAAAGAAGGAGGAAATTAGGCCTGGCTCTAATCAATTCAATGGACAACAGCTGTGATTAATTGACAGCTAGCCTTGCCTTCAAGAAGCACTGATGGCTCAACTCACCTCTGCCAGTCATGGAGCCCAGAGAAGTTGAACCCATATCCAGTGGCCCCTTCCAACCCAGAACTCCCCTCTGGGGTTTCCAAGTGCCCTAGGCCTGGCAGTGACTAGTTTACAGAAGACTCTAGGGAGGACAGAGCCAGACTCAGAGAACAAGCTCCAGTGAGGAGCAGGACAGAGGAAAAAGTGACTCGTGTTCACTTCCAAATCAGTCAAGAGGCCTGGGGCAAGAGCATGAATATTGGTGACCTGGAAACTCAGGGTAGGGGTGAGACTGCAAGTATCTCTGCCCGCTGCCATGCAGACCTTTAGAGGTTTATGCAGGTGCCTTTTCAAGGTAGGGGCAAGGCAGTTACTCTCAGACTTCCCAATTAAGGCTCTTTCCAGGCCATGCGCCCAGGGTGTTTGAAATAACAAGGCCAGCTCTGGTCCTGTGCCTTCTATGAAACTTGGTTATTTAATATCTACTGCCCTCCCAACAGATGGCTGGTGATAATATCCTTGACCCGGCCTTGGGCAGTGGCCTCATTTTATTGTCAGTGTGGTATTTGTGTGTCCTGAACTGAAAATGGCAGATCAGAACTGCCATGTACAGCAGGGTCTCTATCAATAGCAGAACACTCCCAGAGCTGCCACCAGTGTATCACACCACCTCCTCCCAAGCCTCAGCAAACAGTGGACCAGAGGGTCTATCTATCCATTCTCCACAGGCCCCAGTGCTCCTGGCACCCCAGGAGAACCAAGGCTCAGGATGGCTGCACTGTCCTGAGCCAGGGTTCAGCCATTAGTTGCCAGCTTGCTGGGAGGCCAGCCTCCACTGCCAAATATTGACCTCCTTGGCCTACCTAATCATGGTCATATCTGCATTTTATATGGACAGATGCAATAAACTGTCCCCTTTGGGCCAATGTTCCATCAAACCACTGGTGTTTAGTCCAGAGACAAGTGGTAGCCAGAAAACCCTGAGAATTTCTGAGCTGTATTCTACCTGGAATTCAGGCCATTGCCACTGAGGAACTCCTAAATTCCCCCAATAATTTGGTACTGAGGCTTTCAAGCAATTCCCCCACCCTCCCCCCCCCCCCCATCAAGAAAAGGGAACTCTCTCAGACAGCAAGGAACAGGGTCCTTAGGATTTCTCTCCCTTTCAGACTTGACAAAGAGAGCATGACGCCAACAAGCAAACAAACCAAAGCCAATTCAGAACTTCTGAAACCTGTGTGGATCAGAGACTAAGAGCAGTAGGGGGAGAACAAAATGTGTGTAAAGAGGCTCAGCATTTGAGAGAAAGGGACACACCAGGTGACAAGCAGTCCACGTAGGTGATGCATGTGGAGAAGAAAGCAGCACCTCTGACATGTTGGTAAAGGTTTTAAGCCACATAGCCCCACTAGGTTTCATTGAGTCCAAAGAACAGATGGCGGCAGGTTTGAGTGTGTGGAAACACTTCTGTAGTATTCTTCTGAAGACAGATTTCTGGACACATTGAGACATTGGTTGCATTAGCTGGCACTCACTGTTTTCCATCCTTTCACAGAGCAGAGACTATTGAAGTTACCTGAATGCTATTTGAAACAGAGCGGCAATCACGATGCCTCAAGGTTTCTTAAGACCATGTCCATTATGTTCCTCCACTGCTTGAAAATGAGAAGGACTCCAAAAGAATGTGTTCAATTCTTCCTGAGAAGTTGGCTCCTCCAGAGCCAGAAGAGGGACAGGGTAATCCATTCTGGAATAGGGGAGCGAGAACTAGGGAAATGAAAAGAAGGGTAAGACGTAGCCAACAGAGGGACACTCAGGACCCTTTCTCAATATGTTTAGAAAAATTCAACTTCGGAGAACAATGAACAAACTTGTCAAGAACAAAGGGTACTTGGGATCCATTTATTCTGTTGGTATCGGGCAAAATAAGGTCTCCCGGGGATCCTGGAGGATACCAACTTTCTTATTTTCCTGCCCTGTCGAAGTGATTCCCTCTGTCTTAAACTCTATCATGATTGCTCCCCAGAAACAATCCAGATTCCTTAAGGGATGGCACAGGCTGTGAGGCCTTAACAGAGGCAAACTCTCCTCAATGGATCACTGGGTCAATTCTTTTCAGACATGAAATGAGAATGGGGATAGTGGAGGGAGAAAGGTGCCAGAGAATCAATTGCTGGCTGCTGTGTATGGCAAGGACCCTGGACCCACTGCTGAGTTCTCTGGAATTCACACATGATATGGCCAGTGACTGGAAATGCGGGTCACCTCGCACACTTTTTCACAAGGTCACTAGAAATTCCATAATTGAAGTAAAAAAGGAAGGATGAATTCAAATGTCACCATTGAAGTAGTCAAAGTTTCCCTTCTCACCATCCAAGGAAAATGTCTGAGAGACACCACAGCCATTCCGCTCCTCACTTCTCTGGGCCCTGGGTTGAGCTGTGGCCTCAGGAGGATTAAGCCTCCCTTGGTCCCTGATGGTGAACATGTCAGCCACCTCTTAAGGACAGGAGATTCTGGTTCTGACCTGGATGCTGGCTTGAGCAGACTGTGGACATCCTGATGATTGTGGGGAGAAAGTACATGAAGCTCCATCTAATAAATCTGGGCTCTGGTGTGTTGAGGGTTGGGATCTTATCGGGTTCATTTTTTTCTTTACTCACACAAAGTGGATGCACAATATGTCCACATCATTAACCAAATGTGAATTTCATAGAATTCTAATAAAAATGTTGAGACAGGCACACACAAGAGGGCACTCATATATTTCCATTCATCTGGATATCACACAATCACATCTCTATCTCACACATATTTAGACACAGAGAAACACATCCACACACACACACTCACACACATACACACACGCACAGACACAGGGAAATTGTTAACTGCCAGCCAGAAACCTATTTAAGCTCTGTTCTTTGGAGAGTGAGGGACATAGAACAGTTCTACCACACCCAAAGCTGGTTGGGAAAGTGAGGCAAGCTGTGGCTGTGCCTCTTTTGTACAAACACATGAGGACCCCCAAAGTCAAGGAAGACTCCCAGCTGAGCTCTTAAGGCTTCCAGAGGCCTTTCTCTTTGGCGTCCTTCACAACTGGGCCTAGCTCGATTTCCTCAGCTCTGTGACATTCTGGTCTCAGGAGGGAAAAAAATGGAGGGTTCCTGGCAGTATGGTTTGTGGAGTGGACGTGAGGTATCACCTCTTTAGGTGTTGGCCAGGACTAATAAAATAAGACACAACACTCTGACCACAGGACCCAGTCCCTGGGTGCCCCAACCTGAGTGGGCGGTGGGTTTGACAGCAGTCAAGGACCAAGGAGCAGAGTGCTTGCTGGTGGTCTAAAGCCCAGCTGTGGACAAACAGACTGTCCAGGGTGAAGTTGGGGAAGGGGAGAATGGGCCACTTTGTTGGAAAAGGTAGATGGGGATCATGGATGTGCAGAGTGGGTAAGAATTTTGTCAAATGGGAGGAGGGAGAGCAGTAGAATTAGCAGCAAGGGAGTACAAAAACATGGAGTAGAAAGGGAATGGACTGCCTGGAGGGCGAAGAACGTGTAACGGCCCTGGGTGCAGACTTGGAAACTGAAGTTAGAAAGAAAATGGAATGAGGCATCTGGAAAAAGAGTAGGGCTGTTGTGTCATAGGAAAACACAGCTGAAGAAAGGAGGCGAGAACCCCAGGCCTGACCTTAATCAATTTGATTGACAACAGTGTGATTAATTGACAGCTAGTCCTGCCTCCGAGGAGTGCTGATTGCTCAACTTACCTCTATCAATCATGGGGCCCGGAGAAGCTGAACCCCTATCCAGTGGCCCCTTCCCGCCCAGAGGGCCTCTGTGAGGTTTCCAAGTGTCCTAGACCTGGCATTGACTAGTTTACAAAGAGACTAGTGAGGACAGAGCCAGACTCATAGAAGAAGCTCCGGATGTTAGTGGGAGGGAGCAAAAGTGGCTCCTGTTAACTTCCAAATCAGTCAAGAGGCCTGAGGCAAGAGCATGAATATCGGTGACCTGGAAGCTCAGGGCAGGGTGAGACTGGAAACACCCCTGCCCCTGCTTCGCAGATCTTTAGGGGTTTACGCAGGTACCATTTCCCAGGGTGGGGGCAGGGCGGTGACACCCAGCCCTTCCAGTTCCAGGCAATTTCTCAGCCTGTCTCCCAGGGCATTCAAAAATAACAAGGCCAGCTCTAGTCCTTGGGCTTTTATGAAACTTGGTTACTTCATACCTACTGCTCTATTTGCGGGTGGCTCATGATATCAGTCTTGGCCTATAAGTGGGCAGTAGCCTCATTTCACTGCTACTGTGGCATTTGTGTATCCTGAACTAAAAAAGGCAGGTAAGGAATGCCACATACAGCAAGGTCTCTATCAATACTAGAACCCTCCAAGAGTTGCCACCAGTGTATCGCACAACCTCCTCCCCATCCTCAGCAAAGGGTGGAGCAGAGGGACTAGCGATCCAATCTCCACAGGCCCCGGTATTCCTAGAGACCCCAGGAGAACCAAGGCTTAGGACGCCTACATTGTCCTATGCCAGGGTTGAGACATTAGCTGCTGGCCTGCAGAGAGGCCAGCCTCCACTGCCATACTTTGACCACCTTGGCTTCCCTAATCATGGTCGCATCTGCATTCCTTTTGCCCAGTTGCCATAAGTTGTTCCCTTTGGGCCAGTGGTCGGTCCAGCCACCATTCTGGAAATGAGCAGTCGCCAGATAGCCCCAGGAATTTCAGAGCTGCGTTCTGCCTGGAATTGAGGCCTCTGCCACTGAGGAGCTCCTAAACTCATCCATTCATTTTGAGATTGGCCCTTTTAAGCAATTCCCCTCCCACTCAAGGGAAGGGAACTTGTCGGACCACAAGGGACAGGGCCCTTATGATTTCTCTCCCATGTGGACTTGAAAAGGAGAATGAGACACCGACAAGGAAACTAACAAAAGTCATTTCAGAGCCTCAGACATGAGACCATTGTGGATAAAAGACTAAGGGCAGTAGGGGGAGAACAATTTGTGTGTAATGGGGCTCAGTCTTTGGGAGATGGTGACACACTAGGCAGTGGATGCTGAGCACCCCATGCAGGTGACGGATATTAGAGTAGAAGGCAGCGCCCCTGACATGTGGGTAAGGGTGTTAAGCCACTTAACCCCGCTAGGTTTCATTGTGTTAAATGGACAGACCACAGCAGGTTTGGAGGCTCCAAGCCCTAGTCTGGCATTCTGCTGATGACAGATTCCTGGATACACAGGAATATTGTTTGGATTAGCTGGGATCATTTCCCATTCTATCACAGAGCTGCCAGTCAGAGACTATTGGAGTTACCTGAGTGTCATTTGAAATGGAGTGGCAGTCCTGGTACTTCAGTGTTTCCTGAGACCATGTCCATCACATTTGTCCTGTGTTTTAAAGATGAGAAGGACTCCAAAAGGATATGTTCGACTCTTCGTGAGATGTCGGTTCCTCAAGACCCTGAAGAGAAACAGGGTAATCCATCCTGGAATAGGGGAGCATGCAATTGGGAAATTAAAAAGAATACTGTGACACTGCTGACAGAGGAACACTCAGGCCCTTTTCTCAATATGTTTCCAAAAGGTCAACCTTAGATTACAATGAACTATCTCATCCAGTTCAATGGGTACTTGGAAGCCATTTGTTCTGTTGGTCTCAAGTTAAAAAGTTCTCCAGGGGACCTAGGCCCATGCCAAACTTTTCATATTCCTGCCCTGTTAAGGTGATTCCCTCTGTCTGAAACTCTATTGTCTTTGCTCCTCAGAAATTATCCAGATTCTTTAAGAAATAGTATAGAATGCAAGGCATTCCCAGAGGCAAAGAAACCCTCCAAAATGGATCATTGTGTCAATTCTTTTCAGACGTCCAATGAGAAGGGGTGTGGAGGAGGGGTACACATGCCAGAGATTCAGTTGGTGGCTGCTGCGTATGGCAAAGACCCTGGGCCCACTGCTGAATTCTCTGGATTTCACACCTGATATGGCCGGCCACTGGAAATGTGGGTCAGTCACCTCACACACTCTTTTTCACGGTCACCAGAAATTCTATCATGAAGCAAAAAAGTAAAGGATGAAGTCTAAGGTCACCTTGAATCAAAGGAAAGGTTCTTTACTCACTACCGAGGAAAACATCTGTGGGACACCACAGCCAGGAACTCTCCTCAGCCATCTGGTCCCTGGACTGAGCTGTGGCCTCAGGTTGCCTGGGCTTCCTTTGTACCCCAATGCTGGGCATGTTAGCCACCTCTTGAGGACAAGAGACTCTGGTCCTGATCAGGATTTTGGCCTGAGCAGACAGTGGGCCACCCTATGGTTGTGGAGAGGCAGTGCATGAAGCTCCATTCTAATGATTCTGGGCTCAGATGTGTGCATGTGGGGGGGATCTTATTTGGTGGATTTCTTTTCATAACTTTGACACTTTTGAATTCAGATTCTCAATTAAAGCACAGATGAATTCAATGGTGATATTTGTTTCAGGGGCACGCCATGCAGACGCCGCACTTCCATACAAAGTGCTCACCGCCAGGGGTCCAGCGATCATCTGTCACCCAGTAAATAATAATAATATGACTGAGAGGATTCTCCTCATTTTGGACACCCTGTCTTCATATCCCAGTCCCAACCAAGTATTGACAGATGTCTCAGGGGAACACATTTGACACACTCACACATTCTACCAGACACTGATACCCCCAAAATTCTCTTGAGGCACACATGCTGCTTTTCACTCACTAAAGTTGATGCACAATGAGCCCACATCATTAAACACACTTAAATTCATAATCTGACACTCATAGTAATGTTAACACAGGCACGCACAAGGGCACACATATTTCTACCTGCCTGGATATCACACAACCACATCTCTATCTCCCACACACTCATATAGACACAGACAAACACACAGACAGCACACACACACAAAGAGAGACACACACAGGAGACACTGTAAACTCCCAGACAGAAACCTGTTTGGTCTCAGTTCTCTAGAGTTTGAGGGATATGGAACAGGTCCACCACACCCACAGCCAGCTGGGAAAGTGAGGCAAGCTGTGGCTGTGCCTCTTTGATACATACACATGAAGATACATAAAGTTAAGGAGGCCTCTCAGCTGGGCTCTCAAGGCCTCCAGAGAACTTTGTCTTTGGTGCCCTGCACACCAGGGCCTAGATCAGTATCCTCAGTCCTGTGACTTACTGTCCTCAGGAGGAAACGGAGTTTACCTGGCTGTGTGGCTGGCTGAGGGGACATGGGGTCTCTCTTTTTGAGGCGCTAGCCAGGCCTAATAACATATGAGCCAACTCTCTGCCTCCAGGACCCAGTCCCTGGCTGGCCTAGCCTGGCTGTGCAGTGGGCTTGACAGCAGTCAAGGTCCCAGGAGCAGGGTGCTTGCTGGTGGTCCAAAGCCCTGTTGTGGACAAACAGACTGTACAGGGTGAGTGTGGGAGAAGGGAAGAATGGGCCCTTATGATATAATAGGTGAGAATTATGGCTGTGTCGAGGGGGTAGGGATGCTGGTCAAATTGGGGAAGGGAGGGTGGTAGATTGAAAGCAAGGGAGTATGAAAATGAAGAGGAAGGGAATGGGCTGCATAGAGGCCAAAGAAGGTGGAAGGTTTCTGGTAAGAGAGGAGAGGAGGCATCTGAAAAATGCAAAGGAAAGGGCTTACAGAAATTAGTGACTCGGCCTATTAATGTCCATTTCTAACTTCTCTTCCCCCACCTTCCAGGACTCTCCAGCTAACATGTTTTCTCATAGCTACCTTCCCCACCTCAAGGACCTCCAGCTCACATCTGTTGATTCATGACATTGCCAACTAATGTTCTTCCTTATCTCTGTAGCTGTGTAGGAATAACAAGACTGTATAAAACTGCCTATTATGTTCCAGTTGAAGCTCAGCCTTTGAATAGGAATTAGTGAGCAGGTGCCAGCATTAATAAGTGCTGCTTCCTGCTTATAGCCTAGGTGTCCCATGTCTCTGTTCCAGAATCCTAAAACAGTGCTGATAGTGCCAAGGTTGCTGGTTCTTCAAGACAAACAACCTATAAGACCAGTGGTCTGGAAATTCCTTTCCCTTTGCAGGCCCCACCAAAGTTCCCCTTCCCATCCTGAGTCATGAGACACACGTGAAACCTCAGACAAAGGAATCACATGCCCCTTGCATGGACACCGTAGAAGTATATAAACTGTAATAAATCTAACCAAAGAGAGCTCGTGCTTTGTTGTTGTCATGTCCCACACTCTCTGCCAGCAATAAATTTTCCTTCCTCTAACAAAGTTGTCTAAACGTCCAATTTCTTCCATCATGTGCCACTTTCTGCAACACTGGGAGCAGACTTGGAAGCTGAGAGGAGAAGGAAAATGGAACAAGCTATCTGAAAAAAGAGTGGAGCTGCTGTGTCATGGGAAGACATGATGAAGGAAAGAAGGAGGAGAGAGCCCTAGGCCTGGCCCTAATAAATTTGATGGACTATAGCTGTGATTTATTGACAACTTATCCTGCCTCCAAGAAGCGCTGATTGGGCAACTCACCTCTGCCAATCATAGGGCCTGGAGAGGATGAACCTCTGTCCAACCGCCCCTTCTCACCCAGAGTTCACCTCTGCAATTTCAAAGTGCTCTAGACCTGGCGGGGACCAATTTGCAGAAGAACCAAGCGAGGACAGAGCCAGAAACTCCAGGGAAAAGCAGGAGGGAAAAAAAGTGGCTCGTGTTCACTTTCCAAATCAGTCAAGAGGCCTGGGGAAGAGCATGAATATCAGTGACCTGGAAGCTCAGGGAAGGGGTGAGACTGGAAGCGCCCCTGCCTGCTGCCCCATAGACTTTTAGGGGTTTATGCAGGTGCCATTTCCCAGCGTGGGGGCAGGGCGGTGACATTCAGACCTCCCAATTCCAGGCCCTTTCCAGGCTTGGAGCTCAGGGTGTTCAACATAACACAGCCAGCTTTTTTCCTGGGCCTTCTCTGAGACTTGGTTACTTCATCCCTAGCTTCCTGCTGGTGGGTGGCTGGTGATAATAGCCTTGACCAGGCCATGGGCAGCAGCCTCATTTAACTTCCAGTATGGTATTTGTGTGTCCTGAACTGAAAACGGCAGGCCAGGACTGCCAGGGATAGCTGTGTCTCAATCAATATAAGAACCCTCCCAGAGTCGCCACCAGAGTATCACACCACTTCCTCCCCAGCCTCAGCTCAGAGCAGACCAGAGGTCTGGCCATCACTCTCCACAGGCACCAGTGCTCCTGGAGACCCCAGGAGCATACCTACTCTGTTCGCTGTCAGGGTGTCAGCCATTAGCTGCCGGCCTGCTGGGAAGCCAGCCTCCATTGCTACGCATTAACCTCTTTGGCCTCCCTAATCATAGTCTCATCTGCATTCTATTTGCCCAAAGGCCATAAGCTGTCCCCTTTGGGCCAGTAGCTGCTCCAGTCTCCAGTGTTTAGTCTGTATTCCAAGAGGTCGTTGGACAGCCTTGGCAATTTTGGAGCTTTGTTCTGCCTGGATCTCAAGCCTGTGCCACTTAGGAGCTCCTAAACTTGCCCGTTCATTTTGCGACTGGCCCTTTCAAGAAGTCCCCCTCCCCATTGAGGAAAGGGAACTCTGTGAGACTGCAAGGGACAGGGCCCTTAGGATTTCGCTCCCATGTGGACTTGAAAAGGAGAGCAAGACACTGACAAGCAAACAAACTCAAAAGCAATTTCAAAGCCTCAGACATGAGACCGGTGTAGATCAGAGACTAAGAGCAGTAGGGGGAGAACAAAATGTGTGTAAAAGGGCTCAACATTTGGGAGATGGTGACACACAAGGCATCGGTGCCAAGCAGCCCACACAGGTGATGGATGTTGGAGTAGAAGGCAGCACCCCTGACATGTTGGTAAGAGTGTTAAGCCACATAGCCCCGTTAGGTTTCATTGAGTCAAATGACAGACTGTTCTAGATTTGGAGGCACCAAACCCTAGTCTGGCATTCTCCTGATGACAGACTTCTGGACACATTGGGATATTGCTTGAATTTAATGGGATCATTTTCCCTCCTGTCATACAGCCACCTAGCATAGACTATTAGAGTCACCAGAGTGCCATTTGAAACAGAGAAACAGTCCCAGTGACTCAGTGTTTCTTGAGACCATGTCCATCATATGCCTCCTGTGTTTTGAAAACAAGGACTCCAAAAGGATGTGTTTGAGTCTTCTTGAGAATCGGCTCCTTGAGAACCAGAAGAGGGAAAGGGTAATCCATTCTGGGTGAGAGGAACATGAAATAAGAAAATGAAAAGAAGGCTGTGATTCTGCTGATGAGGGACACCCTGGACCCTCTCTCAACATGTTTCCAAAAGGCCAACAATGGACAACTTCATCCAGAATAAAGGGTACTTGGGAGTCATTTATTCTGTGGGCCTGGGGATAAATAATGCCTCCATGGGATCCAGGTGGATGCCAAACTTTTCATATTTCTGCCCTGTCAAGGTGATACCCTCTGTCTGAAACTCTATCATGATTTCTCCCCAGAAACAATACAGATTCCTTGAAGGACAGTACAGGATGCAAGGCATTCCCCAAGGCAAACCCTTTGAAATAGATCATTGGGTCAATTCCTTTCAGATATCAAAAGAAAAGGGGTGTGGAGAGGGAGAAAGGTGCTGAAGAATCAGTTGGTGGCTGCTGGGTGTAGCAAAGACCATGGGCCCACTGCTAACTTCTCTAGAATCCTCATATGTTAAGGCCAGCCACTGGAAATGCAGGTCACCTCACACACCCTTTTTCATGGTCACCAGAAACTACACATATGAAGCAGAAAGGAAAGGTGAAGTCCATAATCACCTTGTAGCTAATGAGAGGTCCCCTACTCACTTCTGATAAAACATCTAAGAGATACCACAGCCAGTTCCCTCCTAAGCCATCTGGGCCCTGGACCAAGCTGTGACCTCAGGTGGACTGGGCCTCCCTTGGCCTCCGATGTCGGGCATGTCAGCCACCTCCTGAGGACAGGAGGCTCTGATCCTGACCAGGATTCTGGCCTGAGCTGGCTGTGGGCCACCTGACAATTGTGGGGAGGCAGCAAATGAATCTTCATTCTAATGACTTTGGGCTCAGCTGTGTGTGTGTGTGGTGGAGGGGGGGATGTTATCAAGTGGATTTCTTTTCATAAGTTAGACACTTTTAAAATTCAGATTCTTGATTGAATCACAGACCAATTCAAAAGTGATATTGGTTTCAGGTGCACGCCGACTTGCTTCAACAGTTCCATATAAAGTGTTTGCCACCAGGGGTCCAGCGATCATCTGTCACCCAGAAAACAATCATAATGAGACTGAAGGATTCTCCTCATTTTGGACAGCCGACCTTCACACCAGGCCAACTGAATATTGACACATGTCTCTGGGGAACATATTTGACACACTCACACATTCTACCATACATTGATATACCCCCCAAATTCTCTTGAGGCACACATGCTGCTTTACACTCATAGTAAAGTGGATGCACAATGCACCCACATCATTAAACACACATGAAATGGTACTTCGACACTCATAGAAATGTTTACCCAGGCACACACACGAGGGCACTCACAAAGTTCCACCAGCCTGGATATCACACAATCACATCTCTATCTCTCACACACTCATATAAACACAGACAAACACATAGACAGACACACACACAGAGACACACAGAAGGGGACACTGTAAACTCCCAGACAGAAACCTATTTGATCTCAGTTCTCTAGAGATTGAGGGATGTGGAACAGGTTCACCACACCCACAGCCGACTGGTAAAATGAGACATGTCTGGCTGTGCCTCTTTGAAAGAGACACATGAAGACCCCCGAAGTCAAGGAGGCCTCCCAGCTGGGCTCTCAAGGCCTTCAGAGGCCTTTGTCTTCAGCACCCTGCACACCTGGGCCTAGCTCAGTCTCCTCAGCCCTGAGTTCCTGGCCTCAGGAGGAAAGGGAGTTTGCCTGGCAGGATGGTTGATGGAGGGGACGTGGTGTATCATCTTCTGAGGTGCTGGCCAGGTTTAATAATATGACCCAAACCTCTGCCCCTAGGACCCAGTCCCTGCCTGCCCCAGCCTGGCTGGGCAGTGGGCTTAACAGCAGCCAAGGTACCAGAAGCAGGGCACTCGCTGGTGGTCCAAAGCCTTGCTATAGACAAGCAGACTGTCTAGGGTGTGATTGAAGGAGGGGAAAATGGGCCACCTATGTTGGAATAGGTAGGTGAGGATCATGGGTGTGTAGAGGGGATAAACACCATGATCAAATGGGAGAAGGGAAGGTGGTAGAATTGGCAGCAAGGAGTACAGAAACGTGGAGGAGGAAAGAAATGGGTTACCTGGAGGCCAATGAAGGTGGAAGGGTTCAAGGGAATGGACTTAGAAGCTGAGAGGAGAAGGAAAGGGAATGTGGAATCTGGTAAAAGAACGAGGCTGCTGTGTCATGGGGAGTCACAACAAAGAAAAGAAGGAGGAAAGAGCTCCAGGCCTGACCCTAATCAATTCGATGAACAGCTGTGATTTATTGACAGCTCATCCTGCCTCCAAGGGGTGTTGATTGGGCAACTCACCTGTGCCAACATGGGTACCAAAGAAGCTGAACCCTTTCCAGTAGCCCCTTCCCACCCAGAGCTCCCCTCTGGGGTTTCCAAGTGCCCTGGGCCTGGTGGGGACCAGTTTGCAGAAGAGCCAAGTGAGGACAGAGCCAGAGCCAGAGAAGAAACTCTAGATGGAGGAAAAAGTGGCTTGTGTTCACTTTCCAATCAGTCAAGAGGCCTGGGGCAAGAGTATGAATATCGGTGACCTGGACTCTCACGGCAGTGGTGAGACTGGCTGCAATGACACAGCACCCCTGCCTGCTGACTCAAGTCTTTAGGGGTTTACGCAGGTGCTGGTTCTGTGGGTGGGGACAGATCGGTGACTTCCAGACCTCCCAATTCCAGGCCCTTTCCAGGCCTGGTGCCCAATGTGTTTGACATGAGAAGGCCAGCTCTTGTCCTGGACCTTCTGTGAAACTTGGTTACTTCATACCTACCGCCGTGCTGGTGGGTGGCTGGTGATGACAGTCTTGACTGGGTCATGAGAAGCAGCCTCATTTTGTTGCAGAATTCTCGGACAGGGAGACAGGACACTGAGGCTATAAGTAGGAAGCAGCATTTATTGATGCTGGCACTGGCTCAGAGGATTCTTATCCAATGGCTGAGTCCCAATTGTAACATAACATGTAGTTTTATACAGTCTTGTCATTCCTATACAGCTTCAGAGATAAGAACATTAATTGGTTGGCAAGCCATGAAAAAACAGGTATTAGCTGGAGAATCCTTGAGGTAAGGGAGGTAGCTATGAGAAAACATGTTAGCTGGAGAGTCCTTGAGGTGGGGGAGAGGGCTGTCAGGAATGAACTTGTTTGAGTAGTAAATGACCAGGAAGGGTTAGGCTGCCATATTCTCCCCTTTAATACTGAGACCCAGGACTGGATCAGAGCATTATCTCTTTCTAACTTTTGTTTTAGAGGATGGTACCACCATAGTATGAAGATTTTTGCTGCAATTTTATTGGCCCAAAACTAGGAAGGAGCCTTGTGCCATCAGTTTAGGTCCATGCGACTTAAAATTAGCATTCTTTACATGAGGTTTCTCCAACCTACTGAGTATATCCTGGACCTATCCTGTACCTTTGCATGCAATGGGTACAAGGGGAAGAAGAAGTGGGAAGATTGGCACCACACACCTGGTGGAGTAGGAGGAGAAAGAAGAGTCTTTAGGGATGCCATCCTGATAAGATATCATTCTCAGGCTACTGCCACATGTAGATTAGTCAGCTTCTGGTGTGATCAAAGCAGAGCCGATGTCTTACCCTTGGTCTGTTGGTGCAGTCAGTGTTTTCTTCTGGAGGGTTGCCTTGAGGGGCTCAGAAGAGTCTGGAACACATTTCCACTCTGCAACTGTGGGTTTAAGCCTGTTGTGATGTATCCAGGACATCACTTCAGCAAGCTTAACTGCAGTGGGGGCAGACAAAATGACAGTAAAGGGGCCCCTCCATTAGGGACTAAATGTTCTACCCCTTTACCCAGACAGTCTCTTGGCTTAAAGGAGTGAACTTCAGTGGTTAAACTGACAGGGAGCCTTTCCCTAACCCATTGGTTGAGAGTCTGAAAGGTAGTCCCTAGGACCTGAACCTGTTGTCGGAGTCAATTCCCCTATTTCCTTGAGGTCTCTTCATAGTCCTTTGATGAGTGGTGGTGGCCGCCCATACAGGATCTCTTAGGGTGAGAACCCAGTCTTCTTGGTTAGGGCCAACCTAATTCTTAATAGTGCCATGGGAAGAACTTCATCCCAATGTAGATGTGTCTCCTGACATAGTTTTCCTAACCTAGTCTTAAGGGTCCTGTTCATCTGTTCTACTTGTCCGGAACTCTGTGGTAGATAGGTGGTATGCAATTTCCATTTAATATTTAAACTCTTGGCTAGTAGTAATACTATTTCTGCTACAAAGGCTGACCAGTTATCTGAGCCAGTGGTAATTGGTAGGCCAAATCATGGAGCAATTTCTCGGAGGAACAGTCTGGCTACTTCTACCCAACCACAAAGACCAAGAGATACTTGAGGCCCTGTGATCAAGGCATTTCAGTGAAATCTACTTCAAGCTCCTCAAAAGGTGTGCTACCAACATTTTGGACCCCCAGTGGGGCACACAGCCCTTGCCTGGGGTTGTTGCAGGCACAGACTTCACACCATTCACACACCGCTCAAGAGATGTTAGAGAGCTGGAAGACATAGAAGTACTGGCCCAGCGTGGTTTCTAGGGCAGTGTGACTAAGGTGAGTCCTTTGGTGAAACTGCTGACAAAAGCTGGGGCTAGGGTCCCAGGGACTGCAATTTTCCTATCTTTGAACTTCCACCATCTACCAGAGAGGAGGCTCCCCTCTTCAGTCTTAAACTAGGCTTCTTCTTGAGATGAGTACTTAGAATCCCATTCAGCTAAGGGGCTGGGAAACAAGGAAGCAGTTAGATCTGTAGGGCTGGCCATTTCATTGGCTGTTGCTAGTTTGGCAACATGGTCTGCCCTGCAGTTGCCCTGGGCCATTATGGTGTCCCTTTTTTGATGTTCTCTGCAGCACATGACTGCTATTTTCTTGGGGGCCCACAAAGAATCTGAGTTCTAGAATTTCCTTTCCATATTTAATGTCTATTCTTTGGAATTGATTAGACCCTTCTCTTTGTACAGGGCTCCATGTACAATGGACAGTGATGAAGGCATACTTAGAGTCAGTGTATATGTTAGTACATACTCTTGCTGCCAGCTAAAGGGTGAGGGTCAAGGCAATGAGCTCCACCTTTTGTGCTGAGGTTCCCTTAGCCAGAGATTCCACCTCAGTGGTGGAATGTATGGTCACCACAGCATATCCTGCAAGGTGTTCTCCTCCCCTCACAAAGCTGCTACCATCAATGTAATATTCTACATCAAGGTCCTTGAGGGGCTGGTCTGTCAAGCCAGGTTGTCTGGAAAACACTTCACCCACAACTTCAATGCAATCGTGGTCTGGCTGGCCAGGCCCAATGCGTAGACAGTTTGTTGGCCCCTGACACAAGGAGGGCCATGGCTGTGAGTGCTCACAAGCTGTTTGGAGAGAGAGGTCATGGGACAGATCCTAGCAGCTGGGTTAAGACCCCTATTGTGACACTTGTGTGCTTGTGTACATACAGATTTGGTTAAGTCTGGGAGTCCTAGTCTGGGGGTGTTAGTGAGTGACCATTTGATTTCTTCAAAGGCTTTCTGTTGTGTAGATTCCCAGGGTGCCCCATTCTCCCCCAGTTGTGGCTGCATAGAGGGATTTGGCCAGGATGGAGAAATTAGATATCCAGATTCTGCAGAAGCCAGCTGCTCTGAGGAATTCACGAACTTGTTGTCAGGTGATAGGGACAGGAATTGCACAGGCCATTTGTTTTCTTTCTAGGAAGAGTTGACATTTTCCCTGCAATAGGTGGAAGCTGAGGTATTTGACTCTTTCTTGGCAGATGAGCGCCTTCCTTTTAGAGACCTTGGAACCTGCTTCCCGAAGAGATTGAAGAGTAGATGCATTCCTTCCATGCATTTCTCATAGGTCTTTCCTGCTAAGAGGAGGTCATCTACATAGTGGCATAATGTATAGCTGTGTTAGTTTGCCAGAAGGCCTTTTAAATCTGTGGCTAGAGCTCTCCCAAAGATGGCCGGGGAGTTTTTGAACCCCTGAGGCAGTCGTGTCCATGTCAACTGGTCCTTGTCTCCACTTTTAGGGCTTTATCATTGGAAGGCAAAGATTAGTTGACTCTGAGGAGCCAGACAAATATAGAAGGCATCCTTGAGGTCCAGACAGGTGCAATAGGCTGCCTCAGCAAGGATGAGGCATAGGAGGGTATATGGGTTGGGGACAACAGGGTGCAGGGTGACAGCTGCCTGGTTAACTGCTCATAAATCTTGGACCAGACAGTATTCATTGGTCTCTGGCTTCTGTACTGGCAGGAGAGGTGTATTACAGGATGATCATCAGGGATGAAGAATTCCATACTTCAGAAGTCTCTCTAAATGTTTTTAGATCCCTTCTTGTGCCTTATGAGGGATGAAATACTGTTTTTGGCAGACTGGCTTAGCTCCTGGTTTTAACTCTACCACTACTGGAGGAATGTGTCAGGCCAGTCCTGGAGGATTGTCTTCAACCCACACTCCAGGCACTTTGAAGGGGAGCTTGGGTCCCTGTTGAGACCCTCCTATGGGACTATAGAGGTGCCACTCTTCTTGGGGAACTGTCAGTGATATAATCCTTGTTTCTGGTCTCCCCAAAGTTAGGGCTGCTTGACCATGTGTGTCAAAGATAATTTGAGCCTGTAGTTTTCCTAAAAAATCTCATCCCATCAGTGTCACGAGGCAGTCAGGCAGATACAGGAATTTGTGAACGACTTCTTGTCCTCCTAGGTTTTACTGGCGGGGCTGCAGGAAGGGGCAACTGACTTGTCCCCCAGTTGTTCCCATAATGGTAGCTTGTCTTTGAGAAAGGGGACCCACAGACCGAGTTACAACTGAATGTTCAGCTCCGGTGTCAACCATAAAGTCAACAGGTTGGTCCCCAACTATCATTTGGACCATAGGCTCCTGGGGGCCTAGCAGAATGGAGTATGGTCCAGCCTCATGCTGGCAACACAGGCTTCTTTTCCTTTAGCTGAACTTTGGAGGGTGCCAAGGCTTGGGCTAAAAGGACCCTACAGTTCTTCTTTAGGCAGACTCTCAAAGGGGTTGGGTGCAAACTATTGCCTCCCAAGAATCAATATAAGAGAAATAGTCTGGGTGGCCAGGTTGACCTGTAACGACTTGAGAGACCTTTGCAATGATTTACTTATCAAGCGTCCCCTCTGCTGGCCATCCAATGCCAAAAGAGGGCCAGTCGATCTCACAAAGGGTGCAGAGTTTCTGTGGGGTAAGTTTAACTCCATAATCTCCTGAATAACCCTTTTTGGAATTCTTAAGCTTACAATCTAAATGTGTCTGTTTACTCTGTTGTCCACTCATCTTTCCACCTATGGTCATTGACACACATGCACTCAAAGATTCACTTCGTCTGCTTCGGCTGTTCCCCTCAAGGAGATATTTCAGGTGCCTCTTAGCAATTGGTGAGTTGGTATAAACCCCAGACTCAGATCACTGGAGTAGACTCCTCAAAGAGATCCAGTGACACCACCCTAAACTATATGAGGTTCACCACGGAAACACGGATAGGGGCTCAACTCTCGCTTTGAAGCAAGACCAAGTCTTAATAACACATAATCACATACCAAACACACTCTGCCATCCACCCTATGTACCTAAGAGGTATCGGTTTCCTTTAACAAATGTTGAGTACTTGGGTGACCTTGGGAGTTGATCAGACTCCCTTCTATCCTCTAATGGACAGGCTGTTCCTGGGACCCAGGTCCCTACCATTCAGTTGGGCATTGTTCCTGGGCTGGTTCCTGCACCTCTCCAGGTTCTGTTGTGCTCTCAGAGCTGCCCACCCAGTCCGCTGGAAGAGTCATCCTCTCCCACAGACAATAGGTCTGCTTCTCCCAGCATCCCAGGGGCCAGACCCTGAAGACAAGGGAGGTGAAAAACTGCCATCTCTGCATTCCAGATGAGCCCCTAGAAATGTTGCAGGATTCTCCAACGGAGAGATGGGACACCAAGGCTATAAGCAGGAAGCAGCGTTATTGATGCCAACACCAGCTCAGAGGATTCTTATCCAAAGGCTGAGCCCCGATTGTAACATAATGGGCAGTTTTATACAGTCTTGTCATTCCTACACAGCTACAGATATAAGGAAGAACATTAATTAGTTGGCAAGCTATGAAAAAACTGATGTTACCTGGAGAGTCCTCAAGATGGGGGAAGGGCAGCCAGGAATGAACTTGTTAGAACAGAAAATGGCCAGGCAGGGTCAGACTGCCACAGCAGTATACAATATACAGAAGGATAAGAAAAGAAGCAAGTGAGCCCAAGTCCAGTTTTAATTAAGGAGAAAAAGAAAAAAAAAAGTTATTTTTAAAAAGTAAAGATTTGCACAATTATATTTCTTGCCTTCTTTCTTTCCTTCATTCCTTCCTCACTTCCTTCCTTCCCTCTCTCCCTCCTTCCTTCCTTCTTTTCCTTCTTATAATTAAAGTTTTTGTGTAACTGCATAAACCTTCACTTCTTTAACACATATTCTGTTTGCTCTGAAATAACTCACCAGTGGCTCTTGTGGCTGTGGCATTTAGCCCAAGATAACTTGCAGATTACAGTCCTAAACTTACCCCCAAAGTTTGCCATAAAATACCTCACTTTATTATTATTTTCGCATCACTCTAGTATGTTGATAATCTTTGGAAACAATTGACATCATTCTATTTATAGCATTCTATTTCTTGTAATTCTGTTAGGTAGTTAAGTAAACATGAGTGACTGGAGAATGAAAGCCCCTCCCAAAGACCCCACTGGAACACTCATTTTATGGTTATAAATTACTCTTTTATCCCAAGAAACAGAAAAGTAGAAAGCCATAAAATACCAGCCATTTTAATCCAGCCACAACCGCTTGTGTAATTAGTTCTATACTAACCTCCCTATGACCTGGCCTCATTATATCATCATTATAATAACATGCCTATGCCCAGAAATTTATGAATCTAATTATAACAGATGGAATTCTGGGTAACCACATGCACAGTAGGCAAAGGGTTATATATCAGCCAAATGTCAATCAAATGACCTCACATGCCAATTATTTGGCACCACCCTTGTACCCACCCATCATAACCATAATATAGGGTTTACTTCCTGAATTCTATGCTGTTGCAGCCATCTTTGCTTTAATCCACCCCTCCCTTGGAGTGCACTTTAATAAACCTTACTTTTTCTAAATCTCCCTGATCTGTAATTCTTTACTGCCTCAGTAAAAATAATCTAGGACCCTTTCAGTGTTACTGGGGTAACAATGGATTTCAGATCACACAAACAGTAACAGTTTGATTGCTGAAAATACCAAATCCTAGAAAATGTAGGGTTCCTACACGAGATGTTAAATGAATACTGGCAGCAAACTGTACTTTTTTTTTCTAAATGGAAAAAGGGTTAAAATGACTTTTTCTCTTCTCTTTCTCCTTGATTCAAACTAGCCTTAGGTTCACTTGCTTCTTTTCTTCCCTTATCCTTCTGCACCACTTCCTTAATCATTAAGCCCTTAGATCAGCATCAAAGGAATGTAGGAAGGAGGCAAGAGAATTAAAATTATTAATTGAGCTACATTCAGAAACTGTAATATGCTGATTGGCCCTACAGCCAGGCCAGGAGGACACCTGCAGAACAAAGGAAGATTTCTATTGGGGTTACTAACAAACCATTTCCCACACCTAAGAAAGGGAAACAGGAACCAACAGAATCATTCCCTATGGCTAAAACCATGAGAAACCTATGGATTAAAGGCTGGGAATTTACAGCAGGCCTTTCACTCTACATATTTTTACCTTTCAGGCTACTTACTCTTCCCCTTCCTAACTGTATGTCCATATCAAAGGAAATGGGTTAACAGAGTCTTTTTAACTATAACTCACAAGCACTAAAGAATGATTTATAAACTGAATTCCCTGAACACTCAGCCTCCTACTCACTGCCTTTCCACATCCCTCTCATTGTCCCTCTCACTCTCCACCTCTGAGAGGAGACCACACTCTGTCTGTGGAGTGTTACCCCTCTTCTAATAAACTTTCCTTTGGACGCTAACTGTGTTGTGTATGTTGAATTCTTTCTACACCAAAGAACCCTCTTCTCTCGGTACAGGGCTTGGTCTCCTCCACCTCAACTCGGAGAAATTTGCCCTGTCCTGCACTGAAACAGCCTTAGGAACAAAGCCTCAGGTCTGTTGACCACAGAAACAGAGTTTCAGTCAAACTAAAAATAATATCTTGTAGCTCCACACCCATGAAGGAACAACATCCTATCAGCATCCCCCTGAAACCAGAGAGAGCTATACCTTGACTGACATCAGGACCTGATTCAATGATCAACTGCTTCCCACTTTAACTCTAGCCTCGACCAATCAGTAGTGCTCATGACCCAACTCCCTTAGTTACCTTGACTAATGAGTTTTCCCCCTATATAACCTGCCCCCTAAGGGCCATCGAGGAGCCAGATCTTTGAGCACTAGCTCACCTATGTCTCCGATCTTGGTGCTGGTTCCTCAAACAAACCTACTTTTTTTTTGCTTCAAACTTCTTTCTGTCCATGTCTCTCTCTTTTGGTTATCGATGCATACAAGTAAAATGAACCACTTGAGTTCGGTAACACTTGTTCATAAAATTTTCACCACTTTGTGTGGCTAATCAGCAATGTAAAAGCCCATAAATACTACCTTTAAAAAATATTTTTTAATATATATTTAGTCACCAACATTATAGATTCTCTGTGCCATAGACTGGTTGGCTTTTTAAACTTAAATAAATTATAACATTGTGATTTATAATAAATACATTTTGTAATTTTAGTTCCCATTTCTGGCACAGAGCTAAAACTCTTGGAATTTCCTTTATGATGAGAGCAATAAAGGTGTTTTGTTACGTTAATGAGGTGACCTTTGGACCTCTCTTAAGTATGGCAGCTGGTCATCAGGAGATTCAACAATGTAACTAAAAGGTTAGAACTTTCAATCCCATCCTCTCCTTTACCTCCTGGGAGAAAAGAGGGTGGTTGAATCAATCACCAATGGTCACAGTTTAATCTTTCATGTCTATGTAATGAAGCTTCCATAAAAAAACAAAAAGACTGCATTCAGAGAGCTTCCAGGTTGGTGAACATGTGGAGAATTGGGGCAAACGGTGCACTAGGAGAGGATACAGAAGTCCTGTACCATTTCCCTACATCTTGCCTTACACGTTTTCATCTATATCTTTTATAATAAACTGGTAATAAAATAAAATGTTTCCTTGAGTTCTGTGAGCTGCTCTAGCAAATTAATTGAATCCAAGGAGGGAGCGTGGAAACTTCTGATTTATAGCCAGTCAGTCAGTGTCAGAAGTACGGTAACAACCTGGGCTTTCAGCTGACATTTTCAGTAGGATGGTTGGTGATTTGGGGAGTGAGAACACAATCTTGTAGGACTGACTGAACCCTAAACCTGTGGAATCTGGTGCTATCTCTGGGCAGAGAGTATCTGAATTGAGTTGAATTCTCGCAACCTGCTGGTGTCCATGAATTGCCTGTTGTTGATGTGGGAACCCTCCCCTCCCTCCACATGCAGAAATTTGGGTCTCAGAATATTCATTTAAAATTATTCTAGGCTTTCACTCAGAAATGAAAAGTGATTTGTATATAGATCCTTGATTATGTCACTAAAAAACAGAATAAAACATACAGTGCTCTAAAAAGAAGAGGAGCAGAAATTGTCAATGTATTTGACATTTGTCATTTTAACTGGAAACCAGAGCAGAGTAGAAAAGCATCTGTCATCAAATGTTGCAAAGGCCACTGCCTAGTTAAACTGTTGTGAACTGGGGCATTTGAGTCTGAGTCAGGACTTTTATTTTCAGCACATGTTCCCAATCATTCCTGTAGAAATGAAGGCTATCTCTTGACTCCAAATGTGCCATTTACCCTTAGCCCATAGTCTGTAACTTTCATCCACCCAGTAAAGAGAGAAGAATTAAAAAAAAATAAAAAGTTACATTCTCAGATAAAAAAAGTTGAAAGCATTGAGGAAAAGAGAAAGTAAAAATTTTTGCCAGAGTCTATTAAACCAAAAAGGTACATTTCTAGTTGTATACCCTAAATGTGCTTCCTTTCACTTTATCATTTGTTCTGTAACATACCCTACTGACCAAAAATAAATGTCACCATTTATTATAAAATACCTCTATTTATACAAATTCAAATAATATACACACTACTTGGAATGGAAGAAGAGGGCCATATTTTGTGAGATATTTCTAACCGAATGCTAACTGGATTTAAATAAGCATAGCTTATTTTAACTAGAATTCAGAAATGGACCAGGAGTAATGCAAGTACCACTTTAATCTTGTTAGATATTCTAGATTCTCCTTTTACCTTCTCATTGTATTATTATTCCCTAGCAGGTAAAGGGCTTTGTCTCTGTCTAGTATTGGTCAAGGTCAATGGAAAAGGATAAACCTGAGTAGAATGAATACTAGACATGTTGATGGCCATAAATATGTAATAAGATTGTTAGCTCGGTAACAGGCAATGTTATATTGTGGTTATGGACTCTGAAATCAAGCTTTCTGGATTCAAATCCTGGTTATTGGCTGAATAACTTTGAGCAAATGATTTAGCCTCTCCGTCATTCAGTAGCCTCATCTATTAAATGGAGGTGACAAAGAGTACTTCATAGAGTTATTGTGAGGATTGAGTGAGGTAATAATGTAAAGTATCTAGGTCAAATCATAGGAAGTTTTCAGTAAATTTCAAAATTATGAAAATTTAATATATGCATTTCCTCATGTTATGATTTTTCCAAAATATTTTCATGTAGTTATCTAGCATTCAACAATAGGGATAAACAATAATTGATATAACTCACTGCCTGTTGTAATACATTTTTAGATTGTTTTCAATTTTTCAATTACATACTTTCTTATTTTCTTCAGGTTACCCTTAAAATCACTTTGCCATCTTCTAAGAAAAACACTCCTAGAATTTTAATCGAGATTATATTAAACTAAGAGAGGAGAGGAGGTATCTGAAAAATGCAAAAGAAAGGGCTTGCAGAAATGACGGACTCAGCCTTTGGTTAAAGTCCATAAAGTCCATTCCTGCCTGCCTTCTTCTCCTCTTCCAGGACTCTACAGCTAACATGTTTTCCCATAGCTACCTCCCCCACCTCAAGGACTCTCCAGTTCACGCCTGTTGATTCATAGTTTGCTTTCCAATTAATGTTCTTCCTTATCTCTGTAGCTGTGTAGGAATAACAAGACTGTGTAAAACTACTTGCTATGTTACAATTGGGGCTCAGCCTTTGGGTAGGAATCCGCTGAGCTGGTACCGGCATCAATAAGTGCTACTTTCTGCTTATAGCCTCAGTATCCTGTCTCTCTGTTCGAGAATCCTATAACAGTGTTGATAACACCAAGGTCACAGGTTCTACAAGGCAAAATGATCTATAAATAGATAAGATCAGTGGTCTGGAATTCCTCCCTGCTGCTGTCCCCCACTTGAAACTCCCCCTCCCCATCCTGAGTCATGAAGTGCACATAGAAGCTCAGACAAAGGAATCATGCACCCCTTGCATGGACATCAGAGGTATATAAGCTATAATAAATCTAACGAAAGGGAGCTCGTGCTTTGGGTCTGTTAAAAGCCCCTCACTCTCTGCGCATTAAATTCTCCTTCCTCTAACAAAGTTGTCAGAGCATCCAGTTTCCTCTGTCAAGTGTCGCTTCCTTCAACAAAACCATACATTTATTTTGAGGAGGTTCTTTTATAAAGTCTAATGTTCTCATCCTGTGATATAGTATATCTATCCACATATTATAGTCTTAAAAAGTACCTCTAATATTTTCATAATGTTTATCTGTTTATTTTACATTAATTCTTAGATAATTCATAATTCTGCCATTAGAAACTATTAAATAGAATTTATTCTTATTTATTACTGTTATAGAATATTTAGTATTTTGTTTAGTGGAATTTTTATGCAGATGTTGTAATTTTTATAGTAAAAACATAATTAAACTTTTTTGGGGTATGACTGTTTTCATGTAAAAAAAAACCTATATCCTGAATTTAGAGCAATTTTTACCTGCAAACTTTTTTTAGTAAAAACACTTTCTAAAAGGTAAAATATTAAGTGTATAATGTAAGTATATCTCTAAGAAATAGGAAGATATTATAATCACAACAATAAACAGCATTCTTGCTTTATCTCCCTTAAACGATGGGTCAGGAAGACCATTTCAGTTCAAACAGAAAGAGCAAGAACTTAAGAAAACTCACTGTTTTATTAACAGGTTCTTTAATGGTTATGAACTACAGAAGCCTACCACTTACTATTGTTCTACATTCTTTTCTATACACTTTTACCTTAGCATTCTTTTCATACTTCTGTAATTGTCTTATTTACTTATTATTTACTTGTTTTTGTCTATTTTTCCCACACTGAATGCAGTTTTTATTAGGACTATTGCCTTGGTTGTCTTATTTACCACAATGGTAGATACTCAGTCATAACTTTTTTTATTTATTCATTCGATAAATATGTATTAATCTTCTATTCTCTGTCAGGAACTTTTGCATATAGACAAAAGATCTCTGGCCTCAAAGTGTTTATGGATAGAAGGCAAAGAAGTTAATAATATAATTTTAGGTAATTGTAAGAGCTATTTGGGGAATAAGGTAATGGAATAAACAGAGCAAAGTGGGTAGGAACACTATTTTAAGAAAAAAAAATAGCAAATGAGGACCTCTCTAAGGAGGTAAAATACAAACAGAGAACTAATATGAAAGATTTGGAAGAAGAATGTTTCAAGCAGACTGAATAGTATAAAGATACTGAGGTGGATAAACTTGGTGGTTGGTGGTTCAGAAGTGGCAATAAAATTAGTGAGTGAGTGAAAGAAAGAAAAGAGATGAGGTCAGGAAGGCAATCATGGTCAGACCTTGTAGGCAAGTTCTTCTCTTAACTAGCACTTTCCACACTTTATTGTACATATAAGTTGAATATATATGTTAAGAGCTCAGGGATGAGCGTTAGATGGGAGATGAAAATTTGAGAGTCATTAGATTTTAAAGGTATGCAATTAAATGAGCTCATCTAGAAAGTGAGTATCAATCAAAAAGACATTTGAGGTTAAGAAGGAGAAAGGTCAGCCAAGGAGACTGAAAATGAGTCACCAGTGAGGTAGGGAAAAAAAGGAAAAAAAAACAACAAATAATGTGTGATGATGCTTCAAAAGCCTAGTGAAGAAGTAAATGCTTCATTCAGCACAAGGGCTGGAGGAAATTAATGAGAAGGGTAATCAAATACCTCTAGGAGTTCAAATAAAATGCATAAAAATTGATCATTGGATTTAGCAAGATATGGAAGTTGTTGCTGACTTGACAGAGATGGTCTTGGTGAATAAGGTGATGATATCTTGAATGGACTGTAAGAAAAAGAATGGGTGTTATAAGGTGGAAGCAGAAACAATAGACAACTCTTACAATGATTTTTGCTACAGAGAAATGGGTCATAACTAGAAAGCGATGTTGAATCAAAGGATTTTTATTTTAAGATAGGAGATATTGAAACATGTTTATGTGCTGATATGCATAATAGATCACGAAGAAAACAATGGTTATGCACATGGAAGGGCTGGCTTTGGAGGGGAGAAGAGACAGTGACAAAAGGGAATGCAAATTATATATGTATGTATGTGTGTATATATGTATTATAAAGATGCACGTATATGTATTATAAAGATACATGTAGATTGGTAGACCTTGTGGTAGGACTATGAAACGTTTTTCTTCTGGATGTTTCTATTTTTCAACAAAATAAGAAGAAAAGTCATTAACCAACAGTGAGAAATAAGAAATATTGGAAATTTGAGCAGTGAAGAAATGGTGTAACATAACTATCTTAGAAAGTGTGAAAGCAAATTTAGCAGGGTAATGTAGTAGGATTTGAAAGGCAGTACTGAGGAGTCAATTAAGATAAAGTAATACAATTAAAGTGAAAAAAGTGGTATTTCTTATTTATCTATTTATGGAATAAATGGTAAGATTACTAAGGATATATGCAGAGGAGAAAGTATAGCAATGGACCATGGTATCTAAACCAAGTAAGAAGGAAGTGAGGGCTTAAAAATGTGAGTTAATGCATTGTCCAAATAAGACCAAAGAACAGTTGCTAAAGTAAGTGAATTGAAAGACAGGAGGTTATTTGAATCTCAGGTAGATAAAACCCTATATAAGGCACCACTGCAATTTTCCAAAGGTATTGGACAATGTGACTTGAACCATGTACATATAGCTTAAGCTATCATGAAGTTATTTTGTAAAGCTAATTATGCATCCAGTCAGCATATGATTTTATTTACTTACACTTTCTAAGAAATACATCAATTGAGAAAAGCAGGATCAATTAATATAGCTTTATCTCTTTTATTTTAAAGTGTATTTAACTGTTTAAGGCACCAAATTGAAAAGCAAAACATCATTCAAACCAAACATGCTATTAGAGCATTAGTCTTAAGTGTTATTTTACCTTTCTGCTGTTATTCTCTCAATAGCAATAAAACAGAAATTGTATTATCGAATTTGAATGCTAATACACTTCCAGGATAATCTGAACAGCAAACAAATAAAATCTTGTAATTCATCTCAATACTCTTCAGAAAACAGTTAGGAGGGCAAAAAGTCCATAAAGTAAGGCACAAGGATAGGCGATGAGAAGCTGTTGTCCTTCCATGTCCAAGGCTGAAATGAAGATTTTGGAAGCTGAGAAACTACACCAGCCAATGATGATCAGTGCTGACACAGTTCCAACTGTGCCCCTACAGCAAAGACAAAAGAGATGATTACCTTACATTAGGAGAAAAAGATTTTTGGATCAGAGCCGCCTCTGAAATGTGCTTATACAGTATTTATAACTACTTTCTCCATTTTTAAAATGAAGGTGAGGAACCATATGAACTCAAAGGCCTTCACCAGTTAGAAAATATTTGAGTCAAATTCACCATCAGAGGTTAAATAGTTTATGCTTAGGTTAAACTCGAATTAATAGAAAGAGAATTTACCTGCAGTTACTCTCATTCGTCAACATTTAAGTCACAACTCCTGAAATTCCTTTATATAAATTATCTTTAGAAACTTCTTTTATAGATATAGATATTTTTATTCAATATTTTTTTCCTAAATTTACCCAGGATATGAGCAGAAAGATAGCTGGACTTGCATTCCAGTGAGACACCTAATACCCACTGCTCCCAAATCCACTTCCCAGGTTTTTGTCTTGAGCCTACACAGTTCAAGTAGGGAACACATAGAAAAGCACATATATGCATTGCCTCCTACTTCACCACTAAAGATCCCTTTTGTATGTGTACATGTAGATTTTTAAGAATATTAAAATAGATTTATTCAAACTGGTATCTTCAAGAAGTAACTGTGGAGGCAATTCTTTAAGAAGAAATGAGGAGGTAAGGTAGTTAAGTCTAGCTACCTTGGGAGTAAAATAGGAGGTATGGGTGGAAAGAGTGAATTTCTTTTCTTACATGCAAACTGAATACATTATTTAGGAAAATATTGCATAAGAGTTAGGAGAGGTCTTGGGATATATCTAGTTGCCAGCTATAAAGCAATGAAATGACTTGACAAAAATTGCATAGTAAAATGGGCATTAGGTCAAAATCTCCTAACTCCTAGCACACTGTTCTTCACCATTAACTATACTGCCTCACTTGATTCTGGTTGAATCTGAAGTTGAAAATTGTGTTTACTATTTGTGACAATGACAGGAATAACTACTTATAATAATTTAACCAAAGCAAAACAAAGGAAAAACTGTACAATATAGCTTATAATGCTTTAGATTATAAATAAACAAAATATTTAAAAAGCATTCTAATAAATCTTATATTCATGAATAAGACTCAGTTTACTCACATGGTACTTATATATTCTAGGTATCCATTTGCTGTTGTATTCTTCTTTTTTAAATGTTGAGGAATACTCGCTGATACAACAAAAGTTTGCTCTAAATTATGCTCAAGAATGTTACTTTAAAAATGAGACCATATTAAAACAAAAAAGCATTCTCAGTAATGCTATGAAAAAATTATATAAATTATATTCAAGTAAAAATATTAAAGGCTTTTAAAAATGTCTATCTTTGGCATTGGTGAATTCTTACATAACATCCAATGTAGGGTTAATAACCTAAAATGTACATCATCCAACAAAAAAATGCAAATTGAATCTCCTTTGGATATGGAAGAATGAGCACTGATGGCAAGTGTTTATTTCTAATTGCTTTGGAGTATAGTAGGTTACAAAAGATTATGTAATAACTTAGTATCACCAAAGTGGTTGTGATATTCATATGCCCTGGGGAAGTGCCTGACAAAAACGTATCTACTGGATTCTTATTAATGGCTTTGAATTACAAATACTAACTTCCCAGGAAGTAAAAAAAGAAAAAAATATTGACTAAGCATATATGCCATAAATTTCTCAAGCATTAATATCCTTGTCAGGGTTCCTGGGGCTTTTGCACTGCATGGAGCCCAGCTGAAAAAGAACAATTGCTTCCCACCTAGAAGACAGAGTGTCTTGAAGTTGAGGCAACATGTTAGCATTCACCAGGCATTTACTCTTCCAAAATCAAACAAGTAAATTTTCTGTAGTTGTTATATTAGTTCATATTGAACTAATAGTTCATATTGAAGAATGTGACAATTTACAAATTTCCATTTTTAAAATTTTCTTCGTTTAATTTTTTTAATCATCAAAACAGGAACAGCATCCACACCAAAACTGACCTACTTTCCTGAATCTGTATGTGGCTTTTAACAGCCTTTAGTTGTCCCAATTCCACTACCAGAATGATCTGAAAGAGGTTACCTGCTGCACTGGTGTGGCAAGACTTAGTGATGATTGTGCATGTAGGGTCAATGAGTGCATACAGAGACTTACTGCAGTGAAAAGAAGATGGCACAGCTGGACAGGATGACCATGGGCAGTAGGCAGTAACCCAGTACACTTGCCACGCAGCCATAGGACACCCCGGAAGAGCTCATCAAGTTTAGTAAAGCGTAAATCCCGAGGCAGCCAATGGCACTCATGCCATACACATAACCAAACTGAATTTTTCCTGCCTGGAACAATGAGAAGAAAACAGTTTGAATACCAAAAATACATCAAGAGGAAATCAGAATGTCAATACATCAGAGAGGTGTTTTGAGCTAATCAGCTCAATGCTGTTCCCTATCTTTGCAGTATATAGAATTACCAGGAGACTGAGAGTTCTGAATTGAGGTCCTGAAAACAAATACTTCTGACTATACTTAGAATGGCACAAGCATGCTACAGAAAAGATGAAATATTTCTAGATTTAAATTTTTTATTATAGATTGTTTATTATGGATATACTGCATAAGTAAGAATATATTTCCCATAATTGTTGAACAATTAAATAATTGAATAAATTAATGAAACAAAATTAGAGATTTACAAAACATATTAGTAATATTAGCGAACATCTATAGGATTTACTATGTTAGGTCCTATTCTAAGTATTTCACATCTATTAACTTATTTAATCCACATAACAATCTTATGAGACAGGTACCATTATAATAGCAATTTTACACAGGAGGAATCTGAGATACAGAAAGGTTAAGTAACTTTCTCAAGGTAAAATAATGCTAAGCAGTGGAACTCAGTTTTTATACTGGGAAGTCTGGCTCTAAAATTTAGATCCTTAACATCTACAAGAGCTCCATCATGTCCTAAAATAATGGGACCTATTTAACCTTTTTTAACCCAGTGTATCCTAAACTTATTTCACCACAAAATTTTATTTTCATAATGCCTATTACCAGTTTAACTCAAAACTGATTTAGATAAAGCACCTGATAACGAATCATAAAATCATAAAATTTGCTTTATAGCTGTTAAAGGAAAACAGTAGTGTTTAAGATATACCTCTGATTTTCTGTGGACTCATAAAAATAGCCATCATCCATGAAGCACTAAGGTCTAAGAGTTAAAGTAGCTCCATTAAACTCATCCAGGAGAAGTCACAATCTACTATTAATTTAGCAAAGGACATTTAATGTTTGCTACCTAAGGATGCCAAAACTCCAGTAAAAAAATGCATTTAGTTTTTATGTTTACTTTAAGAAGATTAGAAATTCTAGGTAAAGGTTGGATAAGCTGACTCTGGTTCTCATGGGAATTATATGAAAACAAAGAAGATCTGGTAAATTGATTCAGAGAAAGAGAGCTTTTCAGTTGTGATTTTTTCTTCTCCATGGCTGTTTTCTGTGAAGTCCATATGTCTTAAAGAAAGAGATGTATATCTTATAATTAATTAAGGGAAATGGAGAATGTTATGATCATTTAAATGTTCAAAACTGTCCAGCTATTTTTAATTCTTTTTCCTCTGCAGTTGGGGAAGTTGGTCACTACTAATTTTTTTTGTCACAGTGTCCTTGGGCTATGCTGGCAAAATTCTCTCCTGCATGGTCAAAAGTTCTCATTGAATATCTTTTGTATTCTTATGACTACTTTGTGAAATAATGCTAATGATGCTAATGGACATGCTAAAAGAAGCACCTTGGTGATGCACTGGTCCATTGGGTGCATTTGCTCCACTTGGAAAACAGTAACAATTTCAAATCGCTTTGATGTATTAGAGAAACATTTCACTTAATTTTTAATTGGATGACATAATTCTGAGGTATGGATAATTATAATGATGAAAATGTATTCAAAGCTATTCTTTTGGTTTGCTTCCTTCAAAATAAAGAAAGTCCACTAAAAGGTCTGTATCTTATGTCAACAAAAATCACAAAATGGTGAGTACATGACTGAATCTTATGCTTCTGGACATAATGAACAAAGTTGGTTATTGTTTCTGGATTCAGTTTTGATTTTTCTAGTACATGTATATCCTAGCCCATAAAATCATCCTTTACATTTTAATTCTAGATATCTATGATAGGAATAATTTAGTTTCAAATAGAGTCTGGGTTAAATCCGATTTAATTAATATCTAGTTGTTTTGTTCTTTTTATCTTTATTGTTCTACATGTAATGGAGTCAATTCTGAAGTAACCACATCTAACAGTAAAATTGAAGTGAAAATGTTTTCCTAAAAATTTTCAGAAAATAAGTATTTTCCCATTATCTCCCAAGTTTCAGAACTGAAAGGAACCTTAAAAATCAGTTAAGAAATTTCAGTCAAGATAAAGGGCTAAGTAAAAGCAAGGTTCAACTTCTTCCATGACCACATTAAAATTATAACCACCTGAAGAGAACCACCTGAAGCCTAGATGATCATAACTCATACATCTGAGGCTATAAAGGAAAAGCCATATTGAGACTGGTAGGAGGGGCGGAGATGCAAAGTTGGCTGGTCCCACACCTGCATGTGGTGTTTGAGCACAGCAGGGAGAGAGCCATTGAAGAGGCCCCCCTGAAGGAATGAGGGGTCCTAGCCCCTAGCCTAGGGTTCCAGTCCCAGGAAGAGGAGTTCCCACAAAATCTGACTAGAAGAATCAGTGGGGATTCAGGCTATCCGGGTGAGACAAAAGGAATCTGAAAACCCAGACATTCCCACTTAAAGAGCTCACTCACAAATTCACTTGCTTGCACACACTCGCTCTGAGCTCCAGTGGATAGTCAGCAACTCAGGAGGGCAATATATACAGGAAGAGACTGAGTTGTCTGGTGCCAAAGCAAGGGCTTTAGGGACAGCCATCATTGCTCCTTTTGGGCCCCCTTCCGGGGCAGTTTGCAGATGGGTGGCATCTTGCCTGGGTTGAGCCCTCCCCCTACTCAGCCAATTCTAAAGTAGCATTGGCAGTATGAGATCAGCCCACTCCACCCAAGTCTCTGCCCCACCCAATCCACAAATTGCCTTTGTCAGGCCCATTGCCAGGCAGCCAACCCCACCCAGCACCTTCCCTGGGCCACTCATTTGTGGGCAGGCAACAGCCCTCAGCTCAAGCTGCCCGCATGCAGTGTGCACATTACAGGCAAGTTTTTTAGCAGCAGGCTACTGGTGCCAGCCCTAACTGCAGTGTCTCTTGGGTAGATCACAGAGGTCTACCGGCCAGAGGCAGATGATGTCTGGCCTCACTGTGATCTGTAACCTTCGTGGGAGCCGGTGGGAGCCGGTGGGCTCAGCACTGGCAGCAACTCTGCCCCATGCCTCCCTGAGACCCTGTATAACCTAACCCACAAATTGCCTGTGGTGGGCTCATTGCTAGGCAGCCAGCTCCACACTGTGCTTTCTCTGGACCACAATTTCAACAGCAAACAGCCCTTAGCTTGTGCAGCTATGAGTGGCCAGTGCACCCCAGGAGAGACTTTTGGTGGTGGGCCACAAACTCTTCCCAAGTTATAGTATTTCATGAATAGATCTTGGGTGTCTGCAGGCCAGAGTCAGGCAGCAGCTGGCCTTGAAGCAATCTGAGTCTTTTAAAGGAAGGCTCAGATTCAGCATGAGAATAAAACCTGATTCCGTATTGGCCAGGTGAAATCTATATACTTTACCCTGGTGACTCCTTGAGTTTCTGCCTCATCCAACGCCCATACCAACCAAAGTTTCTTATAGCTGCAGAGACTTACAAGCAAATGACAGGCAGCCTCAGGTTTTAAGGTGCATTGGTCCTTTTGCTGAGCCACCCCAGGGTCAGTCAGTAGGTGGTAACCTTGGCTCACAATGTGGTCCCTCCCACTTGCCTCCAGATCCAGTACAGGTAGCAGCCATTCATGGATTGTTTGTAGCTATTACCAGGCATCGTGAACAATCAAAAGCAGCAGCTGACTTTGGCCTACACAGGAGCCCCTCTCAAGGAACCCAGAACCAACACATATGGAGGCTAGCATCAGGCCACAACAAAGCACCACATGAATAGCCCCATAAGCGGTACATGCAAGGTTGTTCTCAATAGGTACATGAGCCTGCTAGGGTGAATCCCACTCCATGGGGTCAGCCCCCACACAGCAGCTCATAACCTCTGAGCATGGCCAATCTCCACAGCCAGTCAACCCTAGAGTCAATCCCATCCTGTGACATGTTAACAGCAATCAAGGATTAGCTACAAAAAAGAACACACACGACCACACACAAGGAACATACGCAAAACCCCTGGCAAAGGTGAACAGGGAGACTGAATCACTGGGCCACACAGGACAACTACTACATAAGGCCACCTGGCAAGCCTGGGAGACATAACAAATCTTCTCAATACATAAAAATCAACACAGAGGGGCACCTAAAATGAGAAAACAAACAAACAACAACAAAAAAAAAACATGGCATAAATGAAACAATGGGAGAAAAGCCCAGAAAAAAAATAAACAAAATGGAAGCAAGCAACCTACTAGAGACAGAGTTCAAAGCATTGGTTATAAGGATGCGCAATATACATGGGAAATAGATGATCTCAGTGAGGACTTCAACAGAGACATAGTAAGCATAAAAAAAGAATATAGAAACCGTAAAACAATCAAAAATGAAGAATACAATAACTGAATTGAAAAGTATCCTAGAAGGAATCAACAATAGATGAAATGAAGGAGAGGACTGAATCAGTGAGTGTGAAGACAAGGTAGCAGAAAACACCCAATCAGAACAGCAACATGAAAAAAGAATTAAAAAAATGAGGAAAGTTTGAGACCTCCAAGACAACATCAGATACACTAACATCCACACCATAAGGGTATCAGGAGAAGAGAGAGATCAAAGGATTGAGAAACCATTTGAAGAAATAATGATTAAAAAAAAAAAAAAAAAAAAAAAAAAAAAAAAAAAAAAAAAAAAAAAAAAAAAAAAAAAACTTCCCTAACTGGCAAAGGAAATGGACATACAATTCTAGGAAGCACAAAGAGTTCCAAACAAGAGGAAAACAAATAGATTCACACCAAGACAAATCATCAATAAAATTAAAGAGAAGGAGAGACTATTAAAAGCAACAAAAGAAAAGCAGCTAGTGACTTACAAGGGTATTCCCATTAGAATGTTGGCTGATTTTCAACAGAACCTTTGCAGGTTGGAAGAGATTGGCACAAAACATTCAATGATGAAAAACAAGAACCTACACCAAGACTACTCTACCTAGCAAGGCTATTAAAATTGAAGGTGAAATAAAGAGCTATTGAGATAGGAAAAGCTAAAGGAATTCATCACCAACAAGCCAGAATTATAATAAATGTTAAGGGGACTTCTGTAAAAAGACATAGAGGGGGAAACCCATAAATCTGAATAATAAAATGGCAATAACTATGTACCTAACAATAGTCACTTTAAATGTAAATGGATTAAATGCTCCAATCAAAAGACATAGAGTAGCTGAATGGATAAGAAAACAAGACCTAGACATACATTGCCTATAAGAGATCCACTTCAGATCAAATGACACATATACAGAATAAAAGGGATGGAAAAAGATATTTCATGCAAATAGAAATGAAAAAAATCTCGGTTGCAATACTCACATCAGACAAAATAAACTTTAAAATAAAAGCTATAATAAGAGACAAAAAGAGCATTACATAATGATAAAGGGGTCAATACAAGAAGAGGACATAACCTTAGTAAATATATATGCACCAAACATAGGAACACCTTTACATGTAAAGCAATTATTGACCAACAGAAAGAGAGAGATTGACAGCAATACACTCATAGTAGGAGACTTTAACACATCATTGACACCAACAGAGAGATATTCCAGACAGAAAATCAACAGAGAAACAGCAGCCTTAAATAACACAGTGAATCAGATAGATTTAATTCATATTTTCAGAGCATTTTATCCCAAAAGCAGAATATACATTCTTTTTCAAGTGCACATGGAACATTTGCCAGGATAGAGCACATGTTAGGCCACAAAACAAGTCTCAGTAAATTTAAGAGGACTGAAATAATATCAAGCATCTTCTCTGACCCCAATGATATGAAACTAGAAAGCAATTATAAGAAGAAAACTGGAAAATATACAAACACATGGAGGCTAAACAACATGCTACTAAACAATAAATGGGTTAACAATGAGATCAAGGAGGAAATTAAAAGATACCTGAGACAAATGAAAATGAAAAAAAAAAACTTAAAAATATGAAACATAGTGAAAGCAATTCTAAAAGGGAAATTAATAGCAATATAGACCTACTTCAAGACACAAGAAAAATCCTAAATAAGTAATCTAACCTTAACTTACTAAAAGCACTAGAAAAAGAACAGCAAACAAAACCCAAAGTGAGTAGAAGAAGGAAATAATATAGATCAGAGTGGAAATAAATGAAATGGAGTCTAGAAAAACAATACAAAAGATCAATGAAACCAAGAACTCATTCCTAGAAAGGATAAACAAAACTAATAAAACATTAACCAGACTCATAAAGAAAAAAAAAAGAGAGAGAGAAAGAAAAGACCCAAATAAATAAAATCAGAAATGAAAGAGAAGTAACTATGGACTCCATAGAAATACAATGGATTATTAAAAAACACTATGAATAATTACATGTCAACAAATTGGATAATCTGAAAGGAATATATTCCTAAAAACATAAAACCTCCTAAGACTGAGTCAAGAAGAAACAGAAAATAGGAACCAATGAAATTGAATCAGTAATCAAAATACTTTCAAAAAATAAAATCCTGGGCTGGATGACTTCATAGGTAATTTTACCAACCATTTAAAGAATAATTAACATCTATTCTCCTCAAACTCTTCCAAAAAATTCAAGAAGAGGGAATTCTCCCTACCTCCTTTTATAAAGCCACAATTACCCTGATTCCAAACCAAACAAAGACAATACAAAAAAGAAAACAATAGGCCAATATTTCTTATGAACATAGATGCAAAAATTTTCAACAAAATATTAGCAAACCAAATTCATCAATACATTAAAAATATCATACACCACAATCAGGTGGGATTAATTCCCAGAATGCAAGGTTGGTTGAATATCCACAAACCAATTAATGTGATACACCACATTAACAAACTGAAAGATAAAAATCATATAATCATACCAATAGATGCATGAAAAGTGTTGACATAAACCAGCATCCATTTATGATAAAAATTTGCAGAAAAATGGGAATAGAGGGAACATACTTCAACATAAAAAGATCATATATGACAAACCTATAGCATCATACGCAATGGAAAAAAGACTAAATACGTTTTCCTTAAGATCAAGAACAAGACAAGGATGCCCACTTTCACCACTTCTATCCTAAATAGTATTGGAAGTCATAGCTACATCAACGAGGCAAGAAAGAGAAATAAAATGCATTCCAATTGGAAAGGAAGAACTAAAACTGTTGTTATTTGCAGATGACATGATATTACATACAGAGAACCCTGAAGATTTCACCAAAAAACTGTTAGGACTGGTCAATGAATTCAGTAAGGTAGCAGGATACAAAATTAACATTCAAAAGTCAGTGGCATTTTTATACACCAATGATGAATTATTAGAAAGATAAGTTCAGAAAATAATCCCATTTATGATTGCATCAAAAACAATAAAATACCTAGGAATCAAATTAACCTAGAAGGTAAAAGACCTGTACTTGAAAAATTATACATCTTTGAAAAAAAGAAACTGGAGAAGATATGAATAAATAGAAGCATATCATGAGTTCATTGGTAGAAAAAAGCAATATTTTTTAAATGGTCACACCACCCAAAGCAATGTATAAATTCAGTGCAATCTCTATCAAAATATGAATGGCATTTTTAAGAAAACTTGAACAAATATTCCAAAAATTTATATGGAATTGTAAAAGATCCTGGACAGCCACAGCAATCTTAAGAAAGAAAGAACAAAGTTAGAGGTATCACACTACCTGACATCAAGCTATATATACTACAAGGCTATAGTAATCAAAACAGCATGGTACTGGCAAAAGAACAGACACATAGATCATTGGAACAAGATAGGGAGCCCAGAAATAAACCTATGCCTATTTGGTCATTTAACCTATGACAAAGGAGGCAAGAACATGAAATTTAGTAAAGACAGTCTCTTCAACAAATGGTTTTGGGAAAACTGCACAGGTGCATGAAAATGAAACTGGACCACCTTCATACACCATATACAAGAATAAACTCAAAATGGATTAAAGACTTAAATGTAAGATCTCAAACCATACAACTTCTAGAAGAAAATATCAGCAGTAAACTCTCTCATATTACTATTAGAATTTTTTTTCTTACATATCTTCTTGGATAAGGGAAACCAAAGGGACTACATCAAACTAAAAAGGTTTTGTACAGAAAAAGAAACCATCAACAAAACAAACAGATGATCTACTGACTGGGAGAAGAAATTCACCTATGATACATTGGACAAAGGGTTAATATCCAAAACTCAAGTTCATAAACTTACACAACTCAATAAACAACGTAATTTAAAAATGGGTAAAAAACCTGAATAGGTATTTCCCCAAAGAGGAAATACAGATGGCCAATAGACATATAAAAAGATGCTCAAAGTCACTAATCATCAGAGAAATGCAAATTGAAACCTCAATGAGATATCACTTCATACCTTTCAGATTGGCTATTATTAATAAATCAAAAAACAAGTATTGGTGAAGATGTGGAGAAAAGGGAATCCTTGTGCACTGTTGGGATTGCAAATTGGTAAGTCACTATGGAAAACAATCTGGAGTTTCCTCAAAAAATTAAAAATAGAATTAACTTTTGAACCAACAATTACACTTCTGGGTATGTATCCAAAGAAAACCAAAACTCTAGTTGGTAAAAATCTACATGCCTCTATGTTCACGGCAGGACTATTCACAGTACCTGAGATATGGAAGCAACCTAAGTGCCCATCAACAGATGATTGGATAAAGTTATAGTACATATATACAATGGAATATTACTTTGCCATGGAAAATGGTATCTTAATATTTGCAACAACATGGATGGACCTAGAGGTATCATGATGAGTAAAATAAGTCAGACAGAGAATGATAAATACCATAGGATTACACTTATATGCAGAATCTGAGGAAAAAAGAAATGAACAAACTAAATGAAAACAAACTCACAGATACAGAGAACAAACTGGTGATTGACAGAGGGTAGAGGAATTGGGGGCTGGCTGAAAAAGGTGAAGGATAAAGAAGCATAAATTAGTAGTTGAGAGATGATCATGGGGAAAGGGAGCATGGCAGTAATGCAATGGCTAGTATAGAGCCAGAGGGAAGATAGAGTAACCAGGGGGATCATCTGATAAACTATATAAATATCGAACCAATGGACTGTATACTTGAAATTAATTTTAAAAGTACATACATATATATAAATAAAGGCTAGTAAATAAATTTTTGAAAAGTACAAATTTGTAGTTATAAAACAATCATAGAAATGCAGAGTATAGCATTGGAAATATAGTCAATATTATTGTAATGGCTATGTATAGTGCCAGATGGGGGCTAGAGTAATCGGAGGGATCACTTCATAAATTATATAACTGTCTAGCCATTATACTGTGTATCTAAAACTAATTTAAAATTTAAAAAAATAATAACTAAAAAAAAAAGAATAAACCTTTTTTTTTTTAATCTTCAGAATGAAGAAATGAAGTCCTGGAAATAGGAAACGGAAGGTTTAAGATCACACCTAGAAGCAAAGTTAGGGGTACATCCAATTTTCTCACTTTTAGTTGTGTTCTTTGCCTAGATTGCTTTTTACTTAAAATAAAGATTATTTAAATAACTCCAACTAACTTTATACAATCAAAAAAATCTTAATGGGATTAATGCTTTTCTTTAAGAGATAATAACGGTAGTATTTTCTACATGGAAACAAACAGCTTTTATATTACGAATTACTTGAAAAAGAAAAATGAGTTAATATATTAAATTGATTGTTACTATTTGATTAATTGATATTGTATTACTTAGAAGCTTAATCCAAGATTATCAAATTACTGTGACAAAGACAGAAGGGAGATTAGAGACTAAATTAAAACTCTAGGTAATATAGTGTTTGGTTTAGAGAGTATTTGCATTTGCTGTAGTTAAAACGAAGAAATAAGATTCTATCACTATTGTACTGGATAAATATGATGTGATTATTGACCACATAACCATGCAGAAACTAGATAGCCATCAGTATTTTAATACTGGCATTAAGTAATTAATAAATAAAAAGTGAAATTTTATTTAGTTGCAGATACATTTTACAGCTACTTCTTAAAATTAAAGTTACATTGGGGGAAAAAATATGGGAAGTGGACAGCTGTAAGATGAAGTGGAAAGGCCCTAGAATCTTTAATTCCCTGTATTTATTGCTTCTGCCAAGTTTATCACTTTGTACCTTAATGAAACTGTACTTTTCAGACTGGCTTGACCATATTTTTTATCCTCTGTTTTTAACATATTATTACTCTCTCCTTGGTATAAAATCCTATGCCTTTTCTTATTTCTTTCTTTTCTTTCTTTATAATGAAATATTTTTTAAAACTATGAGCTTGAATGTCTTCTAAACTTAACTTAGGTGGAATAATGTGTTTTTTATGTCTTTTAATATTATTACTCCCATATATAAAGAATGAAAAAGACATATACACAAGATAAATGGGAATTTTAGCAAAAAAAAAATTGTCTTTATAAAAAGCATAAAACTAAAATAATAAGGAAAGTGTATTGATTGAATAAAGAAATCATAGGATCTCATTGCAAATTAATTTATCCATAGTAGCTTAACTAGAAACAAGGAGACCCACATCATACCTCACAGGGTATTAGAAATACTCTAGAGATACACCTCAGCAAAGAAAATAATGAACAAAGAAAAAGGATTTGTCCTGTGTCACAATACAAATTTCACAGAAAGCAAGAAATAAAATTTAAGCCTTATATTTTCCAAAACCATGCATTCTTCCAACTTTCCAGATTGACAGTCTTTTCTTTTTAAAAATAAAAAAGAAATAAATGATCTCTTGCTTTGCTGAAAATTTTGATTTGGTGCTATGAGTTTTTAAATTTTATTTAAATTTATATTTTTTACCTGTCGTAGTGCATGACGGCAGTTTTTTTTTTTTTTTGTCACTATAGTTATATTAAATGTCTCGCCCCGAAAAATGTAGTTATGAATTAAACGAACAATTTTCACTTTGTAAAGTGACATACTATCTTCTGTATCTACAAAGATCTATTCCGAAATGACATTGGAAAGGACACACATTAACATCTGATGCTTGCTGCTGTCCATTACCAGAAGCAGGGTGGCTCCCAGTGCAACGCAGAACAGGATGGGCCCAGCTAGGTCGGTTTCATTCATAATGCTGCCATCTGCTGCCTTCAGCGGGTTTAACACTGTCAAAGTTTTTTGCCATATGTGATCAAAATTAATTCCAAGTTCTGCAAAAGAGGAAAAAAAGAAGATAATATAAATAATAGAAAAATAAACATCAGTAATAGTTTTTAATTAGAGTTAAGATATCTGACTAACTTATTTAGCACTTTAATCTGATTGTTATACATTCATAATCTAAAATTCTATGTAATATATAGTAACCATAAATAAATTTTAAAAAATAGATTTTTATTACCAATGAACTAAAATAAACATTTTAGAGAAATAATTCCACCATGGAAAAATTTCTCTGACTTATGCAACAAATATAAGCTTAAAATCAAGCTGAAAATTGGAAAATAGTCATTCTACAGGAAAAAAATATATAATAAAATAGTAGCTAACAGACCAAAAGTTCCATCTATTGCCCATTTGATATATCGTTTTTCTACAATTTCCTATGCTGACACTTTTGAAATGTTGTTATATAAAACATGGCATAATTTTTTACTTAGCAGAATTATCTAAGCTAAAGATATTTAGCCATGGTCTGCAACTTTACTTCCACCCTACCTCACAAGAAGAGCAATTCTATGCTAACTGCCTGAAACTCCACAGAGGAGAAAAGGAGATGACCCTTTCTGCAAGTAAAAGTAATCATGATGTGCACGCATATTTTAACAAGTTAAATGCTCCATGTGGATGAGTCTGTGTATTCAAAGATTAAATTCCTGAGAAAAGTTAGCTATTCCCTTTTATGAATGGTGGTGGTAGAATAGAATATCCAAAAGCAGTCGAGCTCAGTGTGCATGAGATCACACTCATTTAGAAATTTCTAATTTTTGTCTCCAATGCCTTGTTTTCCAAAGAATTCTGGTTTCTACTTCACAAGACCTCTCTGTTTGATTCTGCACCTCTTATACAATTATTATTTTTAAAAATCAGCCATTTGACATCCACTGAATATAGAAATACATATTGACACCACATCCATTTTTTTCCTCACACTCTTATATACTTTAACGTGTATCTTGAGTAGAAAAAAAATGAACATTCAAAGAAGAAAAGAACATGACTTCACTATTTAGAAAACAATAATCAAGTTGGTAACCCTCTAATATTTTAAAGTTGAATAAGAGTGAAGTGAATGCTAGGAAAAACTGGAGTGAAACTACTGTAAGACAAATGCATTTTCACCAAGAATAGTTGAATGTATTATACTAAATGGCTTTACTGAATTTTGCTGTGGCCCCTACAAGATTCACATGCTTTGGTCTTACACACACACAGTGAAGCTAGTACTGTTATTTCATTCTTATCTTATGCATCAGATGGCTGAGGTTTTGAGAGATGAGTAACTAGTCCAAAGTCACAGAGCTAGTAATAGAAAATCTAGGTTTCAACATGAAGAATCTGACTCAAGAACCCATGCTGTAAAATAAGTAAAATAATATAAAATAAAATAAAATAAATTTAAAAATGGACAGAGGAACTGAATAGATATTTCTCGAAAGAAGACATACAAATAGCCAACAGATACATGAAAAAGTGTTCAATATCATTAATCCTCAGGGAAATGCAAATTAAAACCACAATGAGGTATCACCCTATGCCTGTTAGAATGGCTATCATCAAAATCAAAAAAAAACAAGTGTTAGTGAGGAGATGGAGAAGAGAGAACCCTTATGCAGTGTTGGTAGGAATGTTAATTGGTTCAGCTGCTATGGAAAACAGTATAGAGGTTCCTTAAAAATTAAAAAAAGAAAAAAGAAAGAAATAGAACTACCAAATGATTCAGCAATCTCACTTTGGGGTATATATCCAAAGAAAATTTTCATTTTCTTTCAAAATGGTATCAGGGTATCAGAAATGTCTGCACACCCATATTCATTGCAGTATTTTTCACAATAGCCAAGATATGGAAACAACCTAAGTGTCTGTCAAGGGATGAATGGATAAAGATGTGGTATACACATACATTGGTATATTATTCAGCCCTGAGAAAGAAGGAAATCTTGCTATTTGCAACAGGAATGGACCTTAAGGACATTATGCTAAGTGAAATAATTTAGAGAAAGACAAATATTGCATGGTATCACTTATATGTGGAATTTAAAAGTTAAAAAAAAAGTCAAAGAGAAACCAAGTAGAGAAGTGGTTGCCAAGGGCTGAGGGTAAGGGAAATAGGAAGAGGTTGATAAAAAAAAAAAATCAAAAAGCAAACCCATGCTTTTAATCAAATAAATGTGTATCCAATATCTTAATGATTATGTATATTTTTTAATTCAGCCCAATTCTCCCGTGAAGAATTGTCTCCCTAAACTATTTGTTCATGGCATTCAACTTCCCATCCCAGGATTTAGTGACCTGTTTTGGTCAGATACAGGGTATAGTTCAACTTTTTTTACAGTGGCTCAGATCACCTAAACACCTTGCAAAGCTGACATTCTATACATAAAATACCAGATGGACTTTCAATGTTTGCCGTGACATACAGGTGCCTTGCTTTAAAGGACCTAGACATTTTCAGAAGATCAGCCAGCAGTTGGTTTGAACTAGAATAGAAAGAGTATTCTTTCACTCATTTCACATTCAGATTGACAATTGCTATCCCAAGCTTGAAAAGAAGGAATTTGGCTGGTTAAATTAATATTGAGCAAATCATTTATATTTTAACTTCCATGTTGCATCCTTTTAATTTTCACAGTGTATTTATATATTTCTTAATGAACACACACTTTGGAGAATATGAGCAGTTCACCAAGCTTAAAATGAGATTAGACTGTCTAATGTGATTTTTTAAATAGCAGATTTTAAAAGTTGACAATTCTGTAGTTTAAATTAATTTTACCTGAGACTTATGTTGCTTTTAAACTTTATTTTCAATTTAGACATTCATGCTAACAATGTTTTCAGTATTTACCGCAATAAAGTGGTCTTCAATTCAAAATATATTTTTCCTCAAAAAGCATAATTATTCCTGAAGAGACTTAGAAAATCAGATGAAAAAGTTTTTATGAGATATTATTACAGATTTCAACCATTTATTTTATGGCATAATTAACTTCTGCCTGTGTTTCAACATTGAGTCATGAAACTGAGAATAAATATAAGACCTACTAAATATTTTCATTAAAAAAAGATTTTACGTGTTTTCTACCAAAATACATTTTCATAATATTTTGTTGTCAAATTTATTGCAAGGTATGCAAATGAAATTATAAGTATCTATTAATTGTAGATAACTGAATATAACACCTTATTATACAAAATAAAAGAAGATAAAACTGCTGTGAAATTTTAATGCAAAATTTATTGTTTTGCTGTCATCTAGTGGTTGTAAGGTATACAATATAAATGCTAGATGATAAATTAATATTTTTGTTTTCTATGCAGATTGTGGCATTGGCTTTTCAAACATAAACATTAGGCTATGCTACAAATACAAATACTAAACATCACCGTAATTTTTCTGGTCTGACAGACCTAAATTTACTATTATTCTTCAAGATGTATTTGTTAACATATTGGTTGTACATTATCAGATAGTAAAAATTATCATTCTTACATAAAACCAAACAAGTCTTTTAGACAAAGTATTTAGAGAATAAACAAGTACTATTGCAAATAACACTTTTTTTGTGCAAGGTATGTTAATTATTCTAGTTTCATAATTTTATGGGCTGTTTTGGTGTATACTCAATAAAAACTAGCAAATATCATTTATTACCTTATCCTAGAAATTCTGCCTATGGCTGTTTCATATTTTTTAGACAGATGAAGATTGAGACTTTCACAAAGTCACCCAGCCTAAAGAACATATTGGATCAGAGACTAGAAATTTCATAGATTCAAAATGTAAAATTATATTAAGTGCTCTCTTCTAATACACTATACACTTAGTGGAATAATCACAAAGGAGAAAAATAATCTAGAAAATTTCCCCAAGCTATATAAAGTGGCAGGGAACATCTAGCCTATTTCTTAGTCAAACATATGGAAACATTAGAAGAGGCTATATTACAGTTTAGTATATCACAATAGAGACATTTCAGATAAGTAGAAAATAATTATTTTCAATAAATTTATAAGAAAAAATTTAATCTTTAAAGAAAATAAATTTAAATACTTCACATACTAAAGTAAAACAATTTTCAATAAATCAAAAAATTAAATGCAGAGCAAAAAGATAATTAAAAAATCTATAAAATGTAAGCTACATCTAGAACTGGAAAACTAGAAGCAAAAGAGCAGTTGGAAAGAAAAATCATCAAGGAAAATATTGTGAAGTTGAAAACACAAAAATTGAAATTTCTATATGCCCTAATGTTCTATAAACAAATTAGATGGCAAACACAATCTAGGAAAACATTCCAGATAATAACTAATATTTTTACTATATAAAATCTCCAAAAATTAAAAAAAGGGGAAAAAAATAATAAGATTCCAATGAGAAGTCCAACGAAGAACATGAGAAACAGAAAAAAGTAAAAAGTCAATAAACACATGAAACAAATGTCTAACTTTTCTATTAATCAAGAAATACAAAAGTATTCATTTTTGCCTTTTTGTCTATAAAATTTAAAAAAAGGCATCTGGTATTCTACTATTAAGGTGAAGTAGAATATCATTTTTCTAGATCAGTTTGGCAGTGTAAGTACCATTTGCCCCAAGAATACCACTGTTATGGATCCATCCTAAGGACAGACTCTATTATACAGGTCAAAGTTGTTTACTATGCTATTCATCAAAGTATTATATATTATGAGAAACAGCCTTTAAGGTAAATTTTAATTATGGTACTTCTTTACAATAAAATATTATGAATTCATTCTACATTATGATTTCAAATAATACTTAATGAATTAAAGACTACATGTACAGAAATGCTCATGATATTATGTAACCAAAAATATAAAATTTTATATTCATAGTATGATGTGACTTTTATTTTTAAGCATTCATAAATAGTTACACATTCAAAGAAAAATAGTATTTCATAAAAATTAAATTAAATTAAATTAAATTAAATCTGGGTGGAAATCCATAAAGTTGTTCAAGTTAGTTATGACCCAAAGATAAAATTTTAGGTAATTTTTTAATTTTTAGTCATGTATTTCCATATTTTCCAGATTTCCATATTGTATATTGATTACTTTTATAATTCAACAACTTGACATTTTTTTAAAGTAGAGATGTTGGTGGAGTCAAGGAAAATGTTTAACAAGAATAGCACACAGAGGCAAAAGAGAATGACTTAGTTAAACATAACGAATCTGAAAACTTAACTGGCTTCTAATGAGCCAGAAAAATATATTATATAATTTTCTGTGCCTTTCCAAATTATTTAAATCTTTCATCTTTTTTTTTAATTTTTAAGGCAAGAAAAGAATATTTTAATACCAGGTTGCTGGCTGTGTTCATATGAGGCAAACGATGATCTTTTGAATGTAAAATATTGGGAATTTAAATCTATCCCTTTTCCGTCGAATACATATAAAAGATTTGGAAGAGTTAACCTGTGAATATTTCTTCTTAGCTCTCAAATTTAAATCTGCTTGAGTTTTAGTTTTCTAGCATCTATACTTCTAGCATCATGTTGATATTCTTTAAGATCAAAAATAATAGATGCAGGGGGCCTGGATATTTAAAAATATATATATTTTAAAGTAGAGAACATCCCTGATATCCTCTAAGGTCCTTCAACTGTAGGGATCTCTGGGTTTCCTTGTCATCAGCAGTGCTATTTACTGGAATCAAATTCCTCCCCATTTAGCCATGCCTACTGATATTAGAGGGCTCATATGATCCAGAGAAGAAAAAAAAAAAAAACTCACAAGCCAGACTTGTCTCCATGACCGCAACAACAAAACAATAATAAGTTCAGAAACTACCCCCTTTGCTCCCAAGCAAATAGAGCAGAAAATAAATTAGGCTCTAATAAAGTAGTTTTATTAGCTGAAGTATGAACCAATTTTCCAAAAGACATCTTCACTGTTGTCTAGATGTGGCCAGGAAGTCCAAATTTAAGAAACAGTGAAGAAACATTTGATAACTACAGCAATAACACAGCAATAGCACATACCTACTTCGAATTTTCCCCACACAAACATGCAACAAACTTCCGGTGGTTTAAGTGTCTTGAATTGGCAGACTTGTTTATATGTGGAACAATCACACATAAAGTAATGTATGCAACATGCTGACAGCACACATTAAGTGTGATTATTACTATTATTCTTTAAGCTGTACACACATTAACAGCATTTCCTTAACTTATCTTCTAGCAAAGGAGGTTCTTCATCAAAATTGTCACTGTAAGGAGATTGTGAATAATAGTCCAGGTAGGATCCTGGCTGAAAAAATTGTCCGGCATAACCTGTTGGCGTGAGCATCTCTGGTGGGACAAAGGCAGACTGAGGCTGCTCACTGGCTTGTTGTCTAGAGAAAGGAAAATACTGATATTTATACACCTAGGAAAGGAATGTTATGACAAATCAATGGAAGGAAACTACAATTTTTCTGTCATTGATTATCTTGGATTATATATTTAAGCATGAAAGAAATAACTCACTTACAGTTTAACTTAATCAAAAAAGCAAAGTCACTGGTCATAAAAGATTTCCAGAATGATCCATACCAACTAATATTTACTGATTATATACAATGTGCTAAACACTTTTTCTCACATTTTCTCATGTAATTAAAACTCAGGAAGGTAAAAACCATACGTTTAATCCCATTTTACAGAAAAAATAGAGGTTTTTAGAGACCAAATGTTTTGCCCAATATCACAGACCAGTGCAAGTGTTGGATTCTGAACTGAAGTTGTCTGAGCAGCACTTTGCTTCTAACACAGTGTTGCTTTTTCACTGACTTTCAGAGGCAATAAACAAACATTTTGTTTATTTATAAGATCTTTATAAATATGTAAAAGTAGCAAGTGAAAATTACAATTTTAATAGTATAGTCAACTTATAGAAAAAAAATAAATACATAAACTGACTGTTGTCCATAAAGAAATAGACTTTCTAGTCTGGCCATTCTCAGTCAATTATTGTCAATTGAATTATCTTTGAGTACCTAACTAAAAGTATTTCATAGCTGGCTTTGGTGTCCCTCTTTCAAAATACGCAATTTAGTTTTGTCCAAACATGTTGTTTTTATACTTCCTTGTCCATTCTTTTCTTTTTTATTTCACCATTTCTGTGAGAAAGTTGGAAAACAACAATCTTAATAATTAATTCCTTGAGAAAGCTAGAGAAAGAAAAAGAGACAGGGTGTGAGGTTATTTGGTCACTTTTAATTGTTTTTACCTAAAGAAAGGGGAAGAAACATAAGAAATTGTCTTTCTGAACATGTTTAAGTTTCTTTTATCAAAGTTCCTTAGGCTAAACTAAGTGAAAAATACAGTCCAGTATTCTGAACTTTGTAGCTCTCTGTGATCTAGTCATGCAAAAAATTTACACAATGGCTATACATACACATTAATTTTAATATGAAGTCTAAGAATAACATATTCAATCTCCCTTATATGAGTAAGATTGACAGAGAAAATAACCTCTTCTGAAAAATAAGGCTATTCGATAAAAAGAGATATATACATTCAATCGTTCATGAACTCAGCCACAAGCACATTAAGAGCAGGGACCTGGTATAATATTTCCTGAATTTTCCCACAGCATCTGCTGATTACTGTTATTGTTCATTTAATCATGTGGTATATTCCTTTTTTTTTTTTTTTTTAACAACGTAGGCCCACTATCAAAAGCACTGGGAGAAATGAATTCTGTGTAAGGATCCGAATAGCTTTTTGGTAGATAAAGTTCCCTCTAGATATGTATTTTTTTAAAATGTAACCATTTCTAGAAGAATAAAAGGGGCAAATAGAGATGACTCAATAGATCAATGTCTGAACAAGACTATTTTATTGACATACTGTCTTGGCCCCAACAAAATCCATGCCCACATGCTAATAACCAGGGTTGAGAAAAAATAACATTCACAATTATTCATTGCAAAACACCCTCTGTGAGTGAGATTTAGAATGGCTACCTATTTTGACACTCCCTCCTCCCAGAGAAAAACATATTTTTACAGGAAAAAAATGCCCATTACCAGTCAAATGCTATCCCTTTGTCTTTCCTCCATCCCTCTCTGCTACCTCATCCAGCAAAACTTGTTCATCAGGAGCTTGGCCTTTGTTACCCTTGTTATAATAGAAGCAAAATAAAATTTCTCCACCACTAACTTAAGAAAGTAAAATTTTAAAATAAGTTCTGTAAAGGAAACCTCAAAATCTTTTATCTAGAAGAATTACTATGTTCATCTTCTATCACAGTCTAAATTAAAATTCTCTCTTTTAATCTTATAACTTTGACTTTGAATATGTTGACTATAACATTTAATATGCAATATTAAAATAATCACATTGTTAATACACAGTCCCACCCAGGAAACACTGTAAATACCCAATTCTCATGTTTTAGGCCTTTCTCTGAAAATGACTGTAAACAGCCATAATTTCAACCATATGTCTTGAATTTTCATTCAGTCCCACATCTCTCGGTGTTATCCTTTTTTAGTAGATGGCTCCAATTCTAAATAACTATGCCAATTAAGTTCTTTTATAGTTTTGGTGACAAGCTTATGTTATCCTTTCATAAAAAAATAAATTAGGGGGAATGGGACTGGACACTTCACTAATTACTGTTAAAGTCTATAAATTAGTAACCTATTAAAGTCAATTGCTTGAGTCAGATTGATAAAACCATCATTTCAAGTAATTCTGAGGTGACTGCAAAAGTCTCCTTTAGAACAACTGGTAACACTCTTGGTCATATTTTCCTTCTCTTGCTTCCCAACTCTGTGGAGTTACATTTCTGCCTGTTAGGATAGGCCAATGACAAGATTTGTCCTGAACCAAGTTAAGTAATTAGCAAACAGCCTCTGGAGTCAGAATGCCTGGGTTCAAATCCCAGATATGTAATCTTAGGCAGATTACCTCATATTCTGTCCCTCAGTTTCTCATTTGTAAAACGAGGATAATAAGAATACATAAGGTTGTAAACTTAATTAGCTAAAATAAGAAAAGTACTTAGAATAGCATTGGGCACACAAAAAATGATCAATAAGCATTAGCTAAATATTTGTATGCTCTTTTCTTCCTAAGACACTGAAGCATTATAAATATTTTCCACACACCTTGGAACAGCACCTTCTGTATTTGTAATAGTTTTTTTCCAGTCTGCCACTTTTTCAAAGGAAACAATATTAAGAGAAGGCCGAGAGTTTGTATCCCTTCTGTGCTGATCAACTTTAGCTTTTTCAATAGGACTTTAACATTCATTTTCTAGTGAAAATATAGAAGGTCAACGTTAGACAACTCAGTTATAATTTCTGTGGTTGCAGATATGTTTGTTGCACACAATTTTCTATGCTCTATCACATAATCCCTAGCTATATATCTTATTAGAGGCTTTGTTTTGTTAAAACTATAGGTTTGGACTTCTATTATCATGGTCAAGTGATGTTGCTTTCCTATCAGTCTGACCCTGGGGTAATGCAGGTGGTGAGCTCACTCCCAGTGACTTATGGTGAGCTAGGGTGTGAATCAGGTGGTAAGAAATGTACCATCAAATAAGTCCCATTCATCATAAATCTAGCTCCACATTTGGACTTATTCAAGTATATGTGTATTTCATACAATCAGATACTCTTCCAGAAATCTGAGACTACAAAAGTTTTCAGAATTTGCAACACCATCAATTGAAACAGCTTAAGACAGCAGTATAACAGATCTATAACAAAAATACTCTTGTAGCTAAAAAAGTTTCGTCTAAACTCCCCAAAACATTTTAACTATGCAAGTCTCCCATTGAGCCAGTAAAATCAGGCATTCTAAATGTCTTTGATAAGAACATGTCATGTAGTATCAGTTCAATGGTAGAGTGGTTTAAGGAATGGTGGCTGGGGAAGTTAGCTTATGTAACATTCTCAGATCCTGGCTGGTCCAGCGAGTGCACGGTGACAGTGTACCATTGACAGTGCCATTAGTTCTGTTTGAAACACTAGAGATAGCTCAGGTCTAGGGATTCCAAGAAAATGATTATTCAGTATCAATCTGTTAAAATCCTACTCAAATGTACTCCCCACATTCAAAAGGAGTTTTCCATTTGTCATCTTTCTGCAGAAACATCTATTTCTTTCTCTAAATAATTTGAATAGAGTTCTCATTTCAAAAATTGGAAAAATATGGTGGGAAAATATAGCCTTAATAATGCTACCAATGACTGGAAATAATGTCTTCCTAAATGACTGGATAGTTGTTTTTTAAAATGAGAAAGCTCTCCCTTGTTCATTCTAAAATAATAATAATAATAATAATAATAATACAATTTAAAAATAAAAAAATAAATAAACTGGTTACAGACCTAATCAAACTTGGGCTAAAATTCTAACCCTATTTCTTACTACTTGTGTGACTTTGGAAAAGTTCCTTAATTTCTCTGGTCCTTTCTTTCTCATATATAACTAGGATAATAATAGTATTATCTCAAGGCCATTTGAGGATCTAATAAGTTGGATTGCCCAATGAGGATCCAATGAGTCAACAGACTTTCAGATTAGTATGCCCTTAAGTCAAGCTCTTTAAAACAAACTCCTACATATAAAGGAGGGGTATCAGAGAGACAGAAAGAGACTAATTGATTCTAACTTCCCTCTAGATTTCTATGCCTCTTGCCAGGATAATAAGCATATATTCTGACTTGAAATATATTTAATTGAACTATTCACTGAATGAATAAAAGGCCAAATCTCTGAAGTTTGTTTGATGTACACTAGTAAATCACTGACCTGGCTCCATGTTTTATGTACCACATAAAACAACCACAGCTAATATGCCCTTTTCTAATTCCTGAGACTTTCAGTGTGAGTTAGAATTTAAATATTACCACATCCAAATCAGGACTTGGGTTTAAATGATAAGCATCTGAAACAGGCTAGGCCATCAGTCAGATACAATATAATCATGAATTTTTCTCATTGGTTATATTAATTTACACCTTTTTGTCATCTTGATTTCTGGGCAATGTTGATATGTGAAATCAAATGAGAAAGAACATTGAGTAAGGTGGAGTGGGGGAGAAGACCATGATCCATGAGTCCTGATTAAGGAGATAGTTTTCTCTCTCTCTTATTGGACAATTTAGTTTAGTTTAGTTTAGTTTAGTTTAGTTTAGTTTAGTTTAGTCTGAAAATGTAGATTGCAGATTTTGCTCAGGTGCTTATCCCATCTGCAGCAGAGAAGGGAGAAAAGAAACAGAAGTTCAAGGCTACTGGTTCTTTTCAATAAAACAGGAGGACAGAGCTGAAAATTCTTCTAGATAGCACCCATTGTAGATTATATATTTTGAATTATTATCCTTTAATACCTAAATGCTCAGACTACTTTCTCTGTCTCAAATGCTTTGCTGTTTTTTTTTTTTCCTTGATCTTCCAAGGTATAAATCATCAATGGAATAAAATTAAGGTCTCTTTCTGTGGTTGGATTCTACAGTAATTGGGTCAATTCTATATGACCTTGTCTTTTCCCACGATTTTTCAATATTAAAGTTATTTATTTATTTATTTATTTATTTATTTATTTATTTATTTAGATAGACAGACAGACAGACAGATGGACAGAGAGATAGAGGTATAGATTGTTTTCCTGTTTAAAAAATTCTTATGGTAGCCTGATTGACACTGGATACATAGAATAGATGAGATAAAATTTCGGATATTTAACTTTTACAGTTTAAAAAACATTATATGCCAATTATAACATTATCTCCCTACTGAACTTAGAGTAGTGGTTCATCAAGAGTTTTTAGGAAGCAGTGTATAAAAGCAGCACCTATCTGCCTATGTAGGTCTGTAGGAGTGATCAGCCAGTGAATATGTGTCCAAATTTTCCTGGGCATAGTTGGAACAGAAGAGCCCCCACTGCTGTTGTATTTATTCTGTATTTTTCTCCTTCCATCTGAAGGTTTCAAGGCATTTATCCAATATTATAATTAATAGCACCCATTTTACTCTAAAACTTGTCTTGATTTTACAATAAATTATATATCCATTCTGGTTATGGGCCTAATCAACTTTAGGCTAAATTTTAACCCCATTTCTTACTAATTGTGTGACTTTGGAAAAGTTTCTTAATTTCTTGTGTTGCAGAAAAGTTCCAAAAATCAGACCGGTGAGAAACCAAGCAGCACTCAGAGAGTTGGAGAACTCAGGTTTATTATGCTGGTGGTCCCAAAGTTGCTAGTGCTCTGAAGATCTGGGCCCGGAGCTCAGTTGCAACATTCCTTATATAAAACTTATCTGGCATGGGCTGATTGGTTAATTTGTCCTCAAATGGTTACAAAGTGCAGGAGTTGCTATGGGTTTCAGGCAGTTACATTTGTTCCTTAGACAGAACAAGCAAAAGGGAAGATGAGTCTTTAGTTAATTTTGAGTACAGCCTATGCAGCAAGCATATCTATAGAAGCAGAACAAAGAGCTGATTAGCTTTTTGAGTGAAAATTCCTCTTTACTTGGAGTCCCTTTTTTTTATATGTAAATAGGATAATAATAGTACTTATCTCAGGGTTGTTTGAGGATCCAATGAGTTAATTTACATAAAACTTAGAACTATTTCAAACCCATAAAGTTAGTTATTATAAAAGTTGAAAATCTGAACCTTTTCACAGTTCACTCATCTAAATCATCCCCTCCCACACAAATCCAAAGAAACAACTGTGTAAACAAATACATTAAGTTTACATGACTTTAGGCAACAAAGTGTCAATTACTTTTGCAAGCCACATTATACAAATAAATAACACATATATGTTGGCTTTACTTTAACACATACTTTCTTAGACATTATCACAAATGTTCTTCATGAAAATTGAATGAAGTAGGTATTATTAATGTCCTTATTTCTCAGTTAAGACACTCAGCAAAATTAGGTCTTTCCCAATGTCCCAAAGAATTGGAGCCAAATTCTTCTCACTCTAAATGTCCTGTTTTGGGTACTAGCAAAGGGCTAATGTTAAATTCTTAATTGTTTTTATTTATTTTCAACTCAAGTTAAACTGTCAACTCAAATAACTAACACATTCTGGAATACGTTTATCTTAATTCCACTTAGGAGTTTTCACACTGTATTATAATTGCGTATTTAATCGCCCACCTCTCCAATATAAATTCTTAAATTTTATGAGGTAAAAGACTGAATTTTTTCTTTATCTTTGGGTTTATAGTGCCCTTCTTAATTCCTGACACACAGCGGACATTCAATAACTGTTTATTAAATTGAATAAAATCTGTTTCTCAAGCAGCATCCCAGAAAATATCAAGTAAAGGAATATGCTTCCTGACTGTCCAGTCCCTGTATTTAGGCTCCCTGTTAAATATTTTGAAAAAAGGAGACAAGCCATTCACCTATAAATGGATCTGAGGTGATTGATCAAGGGGATTCATGGAGATCTGAATTCATTTCTCTTCCTTTTTGTGACATTTCTTCCTAGGTACTTTCCTAAGATATGCTAGGCATAGCTTTTGCTTTCCCCTAGGAAAACTCCTTACCTGGAATCCCTTGTCATAATATTATAACCTCTTAAAATGACAGCATATCATCTCAATATTAAGTACTTACTTTCTAGATCCATAAAGATTTCCATAGGCATTAGAATCATTACGATTCTGCTCCTGATTATCAATGGTATAATTAGATTGGTAAAAATCAGAGTCAAATTGTCCCAAGTTTGACATCCTGAAAAATAAGAGTGTTTTTTACAAGAAGTTTATCAATCAATAAAACTTCTTTTGAATATTACCAAGGTTAATTGACAATGTGATTATGGCTGGATCTTTATCAGAGAACAAGGTATTCTTTGGATGGGGTAGGTTAAGTAATGGGGGAAGGATGTGAAAATGTATGCTAGAAAGTCATTTACAAAACGTGTATCTTCAATTAATTTGTCTGAAGTTTCACTCACTAGGATTGTGACTTTGACTAAATTGCCTTTAATTGGTCTGAAAGGACTACCATTCTTCCCCAAATACCTTATTCTCAGCAGTTTAAGGGAAAAAAATTAAGACTTGGTACACATCTAGAAGGTTCCTCTTAAACAAAGTTAGTCCCTCACTTTAATTACTTGTAAGGAATGTAAGGGTGAAAACTTCCCAGTAAACCAGTCATGAGGAGGTGTTATCTCTAGGTGCCGGCTCCCAGGAAGGGTGCAGCATTCCAGGATACAGATAACAAGACTGTCTACCAGGCTACGTTTGATCTAGCAGCTTCCTGGATACATTTATCTTTGTGAAGGACATTAACAGCCAACTTCTGCTTTTTGTAACTTTCTTACTTTCTTTGTTCTAGGATATAGTCAGAGGCTTCACAGACTGCCTCAAACAAAGACCCCAGCACTGATCTCCTCTAACCCTGTGTGGTAGAGAGTCAGTCCCCGGCCGGCTAATAAAGGCTCATAATCAACCTCAATTGGCTCCGTGGGTCTTAGATTCAGTCACGCCACAACAGGAATAATTTACATTTAAAAATTTTACGTTTATAATCATGTATATCCTTGTTGCAAAGTCAGGAGGCAAATGTCTTTAATATCACTTAAACTAGATTTTTCCTGGAGCTTTAAACTGTGCTAACAGCCTCCCTGCTCCCTTCCGGCTGGATCAGGGGGAAAAAGGCTTAATTCTACTAAGGAAACTGTCTTTCTACACTTTGGGAAGTGAAGAAGATTTTGTGATCTTGATTTAAACCTAATCAATAGGTATACCAGAGGGAAGAAGAAAGATTTGAGAGGAGAAAAAAAGTGGGAGAAGAAAGTAATAACAAAGTAATGGTGTCTCTTTGGATGAAAACCAGAGAATGAAGTTGAGAATCTTTTCAATTGGACATATATGGTTATTCAACTCAAGATTTTAATCTTTGTTTTCCTTTGAAAACTTTTTATTTCAAAAGAGTAAGTATTAAAATCACTAGGAGTAATCTATGTAATTATAAAAATCTATGGACTATAATAAATTTTGAATGAAACTGCAGAAACAGCCTTAGCTTTAAGAGCCTCATTAATCAGAAATATTCAAGTAACAACTGTCAACTATATCAAATTTCCTCAGTTCAGTAAAAATACAGAAAGCTTTTCTAAAATTAGACATAATGGTTCATACATCTGACTTCATTAGTAATCTGTATAACAGTAGCTATAAATTGTGTAAACTAAAATCAGGATTAGAATAATGTTAACTTTTTTAACAACTTATAATTAAATAAATTTAAAAGTTAATAGCATAACTTTCTCTGTCTATTAAAATATATTATTAAAAAACACTGAGAATAATTTCACTGGAGAATACACTTAAGTTTTCATAACATGCAAAGCTTTACATAACATGACTATTGGTATTAGAATCCTTACATAACCCAACTTTTCATTTGTTTAAATGTCAAGTTTTTTAGAAGGATCAGACACATACCTTTGTATTATTTTAGGTGGAAAGATCTTCCAACAAATGTAGTGTTACTTGAGAAATTTATAACAAATCGGTTTGAGAAAAGACAACCTGCTGGCTAAAAATGTTTCTAAATTTATACGCTGACACTGAACAGATGTCTGCCAAAAGCCAAAACCAAACACAGTATCTTATAACACTTGTTAAAGTTTACAAACACAGGGAAGGGCATAGAGTCATACAATTTGATAAAGTAGAATGGTACATTCAGTTTCCTTGTGTGCATGTCCCCTTAAATTCTTATTTAGGATCATTTAACTAAAGTAAGTTATGGAAAGTAAGAGGATGCCCTCTGCTTAATAGCCTGTGAAAGTATGTTCAATTTACACAAGACTTCCTAATAATATGAAGTAAAAATTAATATATGGTATATGATCTTAACATGATGATGGAACAATCTCAAAATAAGGCATTGTTGATTTTATCCAAATCTAAACTATTCAATTTCTATAAACAACATTTAAGAAGGCTACTTATGATCTACCTCTGAGTTTTGCCCCTGCTTTTTACTTCTCCAGCAGAGCCCAAGATGGATATGAGTATGATCTAGTAATATTTTTCACTTGTAGGGCATATTATGTCCATTTTCAAGGCAATCCTGAACATTGAAAGGTATTAGACCCATTTCTACCCCAGAAAAGTACCTGAGTTGGTTTCTTCTGTATCTGTGGGTCACTTCCAGGAGAACTTTTCCTAGTTCTGAACAGGTAACATGACTAATACTCCCTATTTTTATCTGGATCTGGTTGTTTTTCCCTAACATTAACCTCATGGCTAGAGGTCAAGTTCTCCTGTGATCTGCTTCATACTGATTCTCCTTCTAGAACTTGAGACTTCCCATTTATCCAGAGCTCAGTAACTAAAATCTGTTGTTCAAGGGTAGATTATTTGGCCTTTAGGAATTTTCAACTAGAATCAAAGGCAGAATAGTAAAGTAATTTTTTCCATATCATTTAAGAACATTTGGAATTTGAAATTCTTTGATTCAAGTTGTCCTTTACTAGGTCACTAGTCAGGCTACAGTGGATCACACATTTACTGAAGATCTATTATTGAGTATTAGACTATATTCTAAAAGTCATAGTTATAGGGGGGACAAATTAAAAGGAGCTGCATTATTAAAAGATATTTTAGTGCTCATTCTATTATCAGGCATTGTTCCATAAGCTTTAGGTTTAAGTCATTTAAGTTTTATAAGAACTTTATTATCACATTTTATAGAAAAAGTAATAAAAATTTAAATAACTTGCCTAGGTGAAAGCTAGTAGGTGGAAGAGCCAATGTTTGCAACCTGATAGACTCAGCCCAGAGCCCACATGATTATCCAATAATTTCAGGAATTAACTCAAATCTATGAAGACGTTAGCATATGCTATTAAAATGGAGAGTACAAAGAGGAGAGGAAATGAGCATTTAATGAAGGTCTCTTTAAGAAGGTCTTTTGGTTTGAGACCTGATTGATGAGAAGGAAGAAGACAGTTAAAAGACTATGTGAAAATAATTTGAAGCAAATGCTCTGAGATGGCCAGGAATTTGCACTTTGTGGTTTAGAAAGAAAGGCACATGACAGTGATTTTGAATCAGGAAAAAGTTGAAGGAGATGAGGTCAGAGACAGGGGCAGAGGCCAGATCATAAGGCCATGATAAGGAGTCTAGATTTTATGATAAGTAAAATGAGATACCACTGGGGGTTTAAGCAATGGGATGACATGATAAATTTTGACAGAAACAGAAGAGTTATAGTGTTTAGAAGGTTATTATGGCAGTAACATGAGATACAGATGTCTTGGACTAGGATAGCAGTGAAAATGGGAGAACAGTTAGAAAAGTCTTGGTCTGAGGAAAAAAGTGAATTGAAAGGGTCAAGATTGGAGCAAGCATATAAGGAATAAGAGAGTTCATTCCCAGAAAATGATAAGTTGTCCAAACTGGAGAAGGTACAATGGAGATAGGACTGAAGAGATAAAAAAGATATGTGGAAAGAAAACTTTATAGGGTTCATCTTCTATTGGATAAGAGGAAAAAGAGAAGGACAATTTATGAGGATGATTTTTAGAATTCTGTCAACTTCTCTGTGCTAATGTATTAATATTATAAGAAAAGGCCAAATCTAGATTATATTTTATATTCCTTCTTTCAAAATTCTGTATGTGAAGACATAGGTCCTATAATGGCAAAGATTCAGAATGTGTTATTTTTTTCTGACATATAAATTCAATGAAAAGTTTACCAAAGATAATATCTTTAATTTAAGTCCATTTTGTTAAATTTTAAACTTTGTAATTTTGTACTTTTCACCTTAGTTTTCCTTTTCTGAGCCTCAAGTAAGCCATAAGCCAAGAAACATTAAAAGACCAAATAACTCCATTCTCCTGACCAGTGCCTTAATGAAACATTAATATGTACACCAGAATATTTTGAAGCTACTCTATATATTTAACATTATAAATATATAACACATGCATTTAAATGTGTTTTATTTTCATTAATGAAGCATCCAATTATTATTATGTTTGTTGAAGGATAGAGTTTAAATCAATATTAGAGTCACAGTTTCATCAATTGATTATTTTAGTTAATCTACTTAATTATTTCTGCGTTCTGAGTGACCATAAAGACTGGATAATATGAGCAAGGATTCTCACTTGATGTAAAGAGCATCATGTTCTACTCACACTTTGTTTTCTTTTCCTTTCCTTTTCTCTTTTTCTCTTTTCTTTTCCTCTATCCTTTCCTCCCTTTCCTGTGCTCTCTCTCTAAACTCTTTCCTAAGGTGATCTTATCCATTCCTTTGGCTTTGTATACCATCTCTATATAGACAGTTCCTAAAACACATATGCAGCCCTTATTTTTCTTCATAGGTGCTTGATATATTATAGACATTTCAAACTTATAATCTAAATAGCTTTTTTTTAAAATCTCTACCCTCTCAAACCCAATGTTCTCTTCCCCATTTCAAGAAATGGCATCATAAATCACTTATTCAGTCAAATCAGAAATCATCTAATCTTCTAATGAATTTTATCAATTATATCTTTAAAATATATCTCTCACTAACCAATTCTCTCCATCTCCACTGCTATCATTCTAAGTTAAGCCACTATGTTCTCCCACTTATACTTCTGTTTGTAATTAATCAGTAAAGAGAGATAACCCTTGTAAAGAGGCAGATTAGTAGATGGTAATAAATTTTACATAGTAAAGACTGTAAAGTTATACCTTTAATGGCACAGTGACTTGCCAAAATCAGGAAAATATTTCTTCTGTAGTCACTGACTGCGATTATCAGTCGGAATAAGAATCAGAATCTCCATCTGTAATTTTTTTATACTCTGGTGATATGTTAAGTGTTGAAGAGACTATGAGCTGATCAACAGCTATATTTGAAAACAATTTGCTCTGTACCTGACAAGTGTGTGTGTGTGTGTGTGTGTGTGTGTGTGTGTGTGCATGTGTGTAATTAAAGAATTAATGGCTTGATGGATGGATGAATGAGCATTATTTTTAATTTTGTATATTCAGAACCTTGTATTTCGATTGCTGTATATCAATCTAAGAATCATACAAGATTATGACATCCATTATTGCAATCCTTTGATATAAAAATGGAGGCTCAGAGAGGTTAAGTGACATGTTCAAAGTCACATACCTAGTATGTGACAGAACCTAGTTTGAGACAATAATTCTCTCACTCAGCCCAGTTTTCTTTCACTACTCACACTGTTTCTTCCAGACGATTACCTATGGCTGTTCAAAATACTGGTGTTAGAAATGTATCTGTTTGGAAACATTAAATAGTATTTATTCACAAACTCCAAAAACTATTTTCAGCTAAACAGAGCTGCCGGTGAACCAAGAGAAAATATGTCATCATTTTCTACCTCTGCTCACAGAAAAATGGGTTGTTATCAGTGTTTAGTAACTAATTACTTCAGCAGTCTGTATTGCAATTTAATGAACACTGATTCCATTGTATCTATACTTCTGTCTTAGTAACAGAGAAAAAAAATACAATACATCTGTGCTCCATTACTTTTTAAAAATACATTTGGTCATGCTTCTTTTCTCTACATACTTCTTTTATTAATACCACATAAGATTTGTTCCTGATCGTCTGACCTTTAAAGACTATACTATTTTTATTTTATAAGCCTGAGACTGCAGCCCTGAATACTACATAGCCACCTGAAAATGGGCATAAAATTCCACTTCAGTGCATGAATTTTAAAAACCATAATGTGTTCCATGGTAAGAAAAGTGACAGAGTTTTTCTTCATTAATACTATAATAATTATCTTTGAGTTTTAATTTGGCTATTTCATGTTAGCTTCTATTTTCGTCTTGGAAAAAATTGATACCTAGCAGAAAATTACTGAATATTTATGAAGTTTTTAGTTTGGTAATTACTGTCAGTAAAAATATAATTTGTACCTGAAATTATGAAAATTGGTATTAATAGTTGAGTCATATATTTTTAGTAATCATATTATTATAATAATCATTTTAAAATGTAATAATAAATCTCATTTAGCAGCCTAATATAACTAATTTTTCTAGGAAATATTTCTGAGGAATTACATAAATTCCTCCATGAGTTATTTAACCACATGGATCCTCATTTCCCTCCTTTATAAAACAAGAATAAAATTTATACCTACCTTTTAGGAACTACTTATTTTATCTTTATCTCCTCAACATAATTTTATTTTTCATGTTTCATAATATCTAGATTATTAATCAATGCATATATATATATATAACTTATACATGTATATATTTGTGTATTTAAATACATTTGTGTACAAATATGAGAATTAGACAAGATTTTGCAACAGAAACAATTAACACAGTGGGGGCAACTAATAAATGCTCGGAAAATGTTATCTATTATGATTCTACTTCTAGGTGAAAGCAACTTGGGATCAATAACAGGTATTTGTATTTACCCTTGTGTTCCTTATTTACAGTCAGTCAACACATAGCTTTTAGTGAATTCTATTTTGATACAACATAAATTTATATAAAAAATCTATCTTACCAAAAGAAGATGGAGAGGGGGAAGAGTATTAGCAAATGTCGTGTCATGTAAACAGATTAGATGTAAAATATTTATTCAGTATTCATCTCTAACTTTTTAACAAAGAAATAAAATTTCTAATTATAGAAAGGCTAAGAACAGACTTTATTGACAAGATACCACTTACTATTTTGACTAAACTCCTTTAGACACCAGTAAAGATGAAATTATAAATTGGCTATATTTCTTTCAGCAAAGAAAGGCAAAATTCTTCACAGTACTTTTGCAATTACATCATTATTAAGATTTTTCAAGGCATTCCAAGTTTAATAAATATTTTTATTATATTCAGTGTGTAAATGTAGTTACAACAGTTAGGGGGAAATGACCAGATAAGGTATATATTTCAGTGTAATTGTCAATATAGAAATTCTATTTAATAAGATGGCATCTTCACCTCCTTTTGGCGCCAGGACATCACTAACTGCTTATAGCCTGCAGTTTTAACTTAATGGAACATTTACTCAAATACTGCTTTGACATAGAGGAGCACTTTTAAGGATAACTCTGTACTTTGAAGTGCTTATATTTTAACTTACAAATATGGGCTAGGGCAACAGAACAACAAAATAAAATTTCAAGTACAATTTTACTTTCTTTTAAAAATAATCGTTAGATATCTGGTTTAAAATGGCACTGTGTTGACTCACAATTCCTAGAAGAATACTTATGGGTGTTTGGAAAAAGATAAATACTCCACAATCTGAAAAACTAATCCTTGGAATCAACCTGCTGCAAAATTTCTATGATAAAGCTGATGAGTCTGTAGTTAGAAAAATGATTTTTGACCATCGCATTTTTCTCCCTCATGCAGAAGAACAGCCTACTCATATAAAAAGAAGTAGGAAGATTCAAGACTCCTAGAAACTTAGGTTTTACACTAAAAACAAGAAAGAGCAGCGGTCTCTCTATTGTAAGAATGCTACTTTTGTAAGTGCCATTGGAATAATCCTACCACCTTTTCCTGTATCCTGATACATATTTAGAGAGAGTCAATCTTGATGGGAAAGGGGACTGGTGAACAAAAATATGGTGAAAGGGAATTGGGATATTAGTGGGATTGGGGTGGAGGTTCTTGCTAATTATGGTTCTGTGCATGCTGGGAACTATCACCCTACTCCCCCAATCCTGCTTCCATTGGTAGAGTCGGAGATAAGAGGCATCCAGTGACAATGTATTTGAAAGAAATAGAGCTTTTCATTTACCACATTGCTTTTACTTGGTGATCTGATGTGAAAGATATGCAGCACTATCCAGTGGAGTATAGAAACCAATAGAAGAACTATTTGTATCTATTCTTATCTCTAAGAAAAATATTAAGCTTTACTAGCATTTAGCCTAAATTTACTCTGTGCTCTCCCTGTTTGTCAGGGTTTATCTACAGCATTGATGAGGTCCTCTGGAAGAGTGGGAGCTTACAACTTGGAGAGGTTGACAGTGGAGCCCATTTTCATCCCTTCTCTTTTATAGGACCACAAGGTATTACGGTTTATGAATACCCATTAAATGAAGTTGTGCAATCTTTTTACCTCCTTCCCCTTCCCCTCTCCCCTCTGGTAACCACGTCCATAAACTTAAATTTCCCTCACAATATGTATACATGGCTTCAAAGTCAAAGTCAAAGAACAGATTAAATGAGAAGACAATGGATTAGAACAAAACAGGAAGCTAGCAAAAAAGATAATTGTGTTATTTAGGAAGCATGTAAAAAAAATTTGGTAAATTAGAAAAAATTAAATCTTCAATGAAAATGGTAAAGTATAAATGGTAGTGTAAAAAGTTTAACCAGGGCTATAGAAAACACACTTAAGATATTATCTTCCAATATAAAATAAAAGGACAAAGAAATTAAAATGAAAGAGAAAAGAACAAAGAAATGAGCAATTCATAATAAGCAAAACCATGAAAAATATTAAACTCACTATTCATAATTTTAAAATAAAATAAGGTAAAATTTAAGTTAATAACATAAAATTAAATGAAAACATCTAGTTTTAGTAAAGATGAAGACAATATGAATTCTCATATAAAGTTTATTTTACTATATATTGTTTTTAAAAAAATCATTAGCAGGTAATTAGGCATTTAAACTCATTAAAAGACTTGCATATTCCCCTGACTTATCAAATCCAAGTGAAGAATTTATCCTAAAGATATAATTAAAGACTCAAGTAAAATCTTATACTGGTCGGAATGTTTACTATTGAGGACTAGTTAAAAAAATCATAGCTTTGTAACTGAATACTTTTCAATTTGAAGCATAGTAAGATAGTTGTAAATTCTTTAACATTCCTCTTATCAAGAAGTGGGATATAATTCTCTCCATATTGAATATTGGCTGGCCTTAGTGACTTGCTTGACCAATAAAATGTGGGGGAAGTAGTGCTCTCAAACTGTCAAGACTGGATAATAAGCCATTCAGCTTTTCCTGGATCTCTTAGATACTTGTTTTTGGAATCCAGCTGCCATGTAATAAGACCAGCTATCCTGAGGTTTGCATGTTAGAGAGAACATGTGACAAGATGGGACCTCTCCCTAGAGGTCCTGTAAATGAAAAAAGAAAAAGAAAAAGAGATACTGAGTATTTTAAGTCCCAAGCTTTTTCAGTCATTCTAGTTGAGGTCACAGATGTCAGGGAACATGCAGAAAAAAATGGACTACTATATGTATATAACTATATTTACATATTCGTAATGGTAACCACACGCCAAAGATTTAGAATTAAAGTATATAACATAAAACAAGAAGAACCAGAGGGAAAACCTACAAAACCCAACCAAAACTTAAAACACACACACACACACACACACACACACACACACACACACAAGATAAGGAAGCAATAGAAAAAGATGAAGCTACCAGAAAGCAAAATGGCTATAGGAAATGAACTCTGTGAAATACTAAGTTGCAATGTTACTACTCTTGCCTAAAACTTCTCTGATCTTGCTGGTGGCTACAATTTCCTGTAACATAAGGCCATGCTTCTCCTTTCATTGTCTGGCTTATTCATTCATTCATTCATTCATTCACTCACTCACTCACTTATTCATTCATTCATTCACTCATTCATTCATTTCCTTCCAGGTTCATATCATTCCGAACTTTAAATTACTGCAACCTAGAGTGCTAGAAGTTTCCTGCCTATATGACGCTTTTGCTCACATAGGTCTCTGGAATGCCACCCCACACTTTCATTTCTCTGCTTGGTTAAACCTGATTTACCTTTTAACAACCAAACTAGGGAGCATCACTTTGTGGTAAATGAAATAGTTTTGAAATCTTTTAGATTAATGTTTGACTATTCCTTTACTACATACTATTTGTGTATTTAGATACATTATTTAACCAGGCTAAGCCTCAGTTTTACCATCTGTAAAATGGGGACAGTTATATTAATCATAGGATTGTTTTAAAGATTAATTGAAGTAATATTTAAAAAGTGCTTGGAAGAGTCCGTGGCACATAGTAAGTCTTTTTAAATGTGTATAAATAAATATTATTATCACCCACTATGTGAAGACGTTCCTGATACCTCCACCCCTGACTGTAGAAGGTACCTCCTCTCTGTTCTTCTAAAATTACCTATCCATATTTCTATTATAGTAATTATAGCATTGTAATATAACTTTTTTATATATGACTTTCTTCCCTTGATTGTGAATCCTTTCAGTATCATAACCACATCTATTTCATTTTTTGCATCCTCATGGCTTAATGTTGCACTCTTGGATACTTAGGAAAATTTCTGAAAAATGTAAACACATCATGTCTGCTATTCTGTGATTGTGAGGCTTCTCTCATTTCACAAAATGGTATTCTAAGATATTTAGAGTTTTTTCTCAACTCTTCTATTTCTGACCCTCTGACTTCAAAAAGCCACCCAATACCAGTTTTTATTTTTTTATATATGGTTTCCAAAACTCTAGCCCTGATCTTTCCCCAAACTCCATGTATAACTACCTATTATAGACTGAATATATAAATTTTACATCTGATAAATATCAATTATATTTTCCAATCAACCAATGCTAGAGATTTGGAGTTATCCTGGACTTCTCTCCCTGTTTAATTCTATCTCCAAAATGTTTACCAGTCACTCCATTCTTGTATTCTGTCAGTGACTCAATAAGGTCCTCACTGTGTCTCACCTAGATGATTAAAATGGGAGACTTTCCTCTCTTTCTGTCTTCTTGTTTCTCTCATCACTTCATTCACTTTCCTCTTCAATGCATTTACACGTCATTGTCAGGGTAAGCTTCCTAAAGCAAAAACCTGATGTGTTATATCTACGCTTACAATGGCTTAGGTATAGTACATTGGTGAAATGCTAACTAGCCAGAAGCAACTCAAGGCCCTTCATAAATGTGGCTGAAATTGTTATTTCTAGATATAGTTCCTGCAACTTTCCTTCTCCCTTCTCCAAACACTTTCTATCCTGTCATTTAAAAATATTTAAAAGTGCTATTCATGTCCAAAATTTGAAGCTATCTAAAATTCTAAAAAAAAAAAAAAGAAAAAATCATAGAAGATTTTAAAAACTGGGAAAAATTGAACTCCAATCTGTATTTTCCACTATAGACACATGGTAGCACCATTTTAGCTGCCTTATAGCAGTACTGGAGATCCTTTAATATCCTATGTGATATTATTTGAAACATTTATTAATGGCATGTTAATATTAAAAATGCTCCACGATATCAATAACTTTAAAACAAAACTTAGGGGTGATAAAGTCATAATTTATATATTTTTACTATTATTCCCTTTGTTATGAACTGAATTGTGTTCCCCTCCAAATACATGTGTTGAATTCCTATTCCCTAGCACATCTCAGAATGTGACTCCAATTGTAGATAATATTTTTAGAGGTAATTAATTTAGAATGAGGTCATTAGAGTGGGACTAAATCCAATATGACTAATGTCCTTATTAAAAAAAAAATTAGGATGCAGGCAGGTACAGAGAGAGAAACATGTGAAGACATGGGGAAAAGATGGCCATCTACAAGCCAAGGAATGAGATCTCACAAAAATCCAACTCAGCAACACCTTGATCTCGGACTTCTAGATTCCAGAACTGTAAGAAAATGCATTTATGTTGTGTAAGCCATTCAGTCTATGGTACTTTATTATGGTAGCCCTAGCAAACTAATATATTCTTCAAATATGTTTTAAAAACATAAATATGTCTACGGTCATGCTATCCTGAACAAGCCCATTTCTGTCTGATTTTGGAAGCTAAGCAGGGTAGGGCCTGGTTAGTACCTGGATGGGAGACCACGTAGGAAGACCACGTGCTATATGTGTAAAAAATAAAAAAAAATAAAGGATTGTAAGCTGGCAAAGTCCTTGCAATCTGTGAGGACAACCAAGGGTTGCTTTGTGTAAACAATAAAATAATAAAGAAATAAAAAATTAAAACATAAATACAAAAGTTCAGATTAATGTAGTATGTAAGAATGTAATCTCCCTATTATACATTTATTCCTAGAAGAATATTTGTCTTGATTTATGTGTATTCTTAATTATGTGTGCTCTTCAGAAATCCTTGCTTCAAGTAAAATGCCACTGTCCTAAATCTTTGCCATTTTCCTCTACTGACCGTTAACTCGGGACCACATATTTTTACTTATTCTTGCTCAACAGAGTTAATGGAGTGGTTAAGGGTACAGATTCTGAAGCCAGACTGCCTGATCTCACCATCCATTTCATCATTGTGTGACACTGGGCCACATTTTTCTCAGATGTACAACAGAAACAATCATAAGAGTACCTGCATTAGAAGGCTAAGGATTAAGGAAATTGATACATACAAATTGTGTAGGACAGTACTGGGAACATAGTATACATATGCTGCCCATGATTCCTCTTCTTGATTAGGCTCCAGGTATCTCTTTGAGAAACTTTTTATCCTTCCATGCCCAGGAGAAAATATACCTCCTCTTTGAAACTTTAGTGACTCCACCTCTTTTTATTTCCCAGGTTGAATATTAAACATACTTGCCCTGTCAGAGATATTGCAGAGGAATGAGTCTTGGTTTCCAACGATCTGAATTCAAATATAGATTTATTTCCATTTGCCCATTATACAATTTCACCAATTTGCTTAATTTCTCTGAGTTTACATATCTAGTACGATACCTGACACAGGGATGCTATGTATTTTTCTAATAAAGACAGACTTAATCTTTGGGCTTAGAAATATGTCAGCCACATAAGATGTTGCAGTGTTCCCAAAGTGTAAGACTGACTAATGGAGGTGCCAAAATGACTTTAGGTGAGACACTCATGGCATTAAGCACACTGAATCAAACAGGGAAAATTCTTTCAATTTTATTTCAATACTGCTGATTAGTCAAGGAGAAAAATCTGTTTGGTTCTATGTTTGTAAATAATTATCGAATATTTGCTTATCTCTGGTTTTAATCAAGAGATTCAGAGAGTTTAGCAGGTAACATCCTAGCTAGAATTGAATCACCTTTTTTTGATTATTATTATTCATTACACTTATTTTTACTGTTATTTATTTTTTTAACTTGTAAGGTCATAGTACTTTTCCCATTAATGGTAATGATACAAATTTTTATTTTAAAATAAAGTATAAAAGGTAAGTTGATTTAAAGAAAATTATTCAGTATATAATAGCAATGTGAGGATATGGTGAAAATCAATGAGAATGTGCAAATTATTTAAGTTTGGGCAACATTGATCTATATGAACTACCAGGAATGATTATGTTCATTGCATTTCAAAGAAGCTCTGAAGTTCATTCTTTAACAAAGGTGACAGTACCAATTACTGGTGTTATCTAGTACTGTCATAATTTATAGTAGCTCCAAGAACGAACTAAACAATGCAAAAACACAGTTGCTACTATTGTCTTCCTCTGCATCACACCCTGGATAGTCCAGAAAATCTCAAGGGAGTTGGCGGACTAGACACTACGTATGGTATACAGGTCTCATTCTCTTTCATTTACTTAACCAGAGCTCTGCTTCCTGTAAGGTAAACGTCTGTTGAAGTCGTGACCTGAAGATGATGGAGACATTAGAGTGTTCCAGTTGTAACTTTTTTCAACCTTCACTTCCGGTCAAAACTTTCCCAAGTTACACTGTAAGCAATTTTACCGCCCGTTTCCTTTCAGATGCGCTAAAATATTAGCGACATCACTGACAACGTAGGGAATATATTTAGCCTTCCAGATTTTAAAACAATTGTAATATCACTTAGCCATCTAGTTGGAGGCAAAATCCTACGTTTGGCTAAGAGCACAATTAACATTGCTTGGGAGCGCTTCCTCTCACGTGATTTCTTAACACCCTTGCGCGGAGGCACGCTAACGTCAAGGCGTCTTGCAACGTGCGGACGTCGGCGTGCCATGCTGCGTCTCCGACCTTCCGCCAGAGCTGCTAGTTGCGAGTCGCAGTCCACAGCAGGTTTTCCTCTCTGCCTCAGATAGTCAGGTTGAATTTTGTTCGCCGGCCCCTAGCCGTAGCGTCTTTGAGAAAACTGAGCCGCGGGTGATGGCGTTGGAGCTTCTGGGGACCCTCTCCTGACGCCTGCGTAGCCTGGGAGAATGCGGATTCTTGTGGGTCAAGGCTGGTGGCGCGGACGCGCGATCACGGCATGGGTCTCCGGGACTGCCTGTTGGATGCTGCCTTGGCCTCTCCCCGCGCTGAGCCGCGGGGCTGCTGCCCACTCCAGGGCTCTGGACAGGCTCTACAGCTCTGCAGAGCGCAAGGTGACCCCCCTCCCCTTTAGTTTCACATTAGCTACGTATTAAAACTTGGGAGGGTGCACCTTGCGTATTTGGAAATGTGAAGGGTTTTCTAGAACTACCTGTGAAATCAGGTTACGATTTTGTAAAGGAGGCAGAGCTGAGCGCGCGCGCTCCGCTGGGGTTTTTGAATTCTCGGTTGCTCACCTGTGACCTTGCCCAAGTCACTCCTGAGTTTCCTAATTTGTAACGTCAGTAACAATTCATGCGGGTTACTGATCTAAGCACTTTGCGTATATTACATTACTACTAAAATCCTACTGAAGAAGCTTCTATTTGCATTTTCCTGCAATTTATTAGTTATGTGCTCTGGGCAGGCAAGCTTGACCTTCCTGTGAATGTTACTTCTTTTATTAAATGAGGTACTAATAAAACCATCAAATGCCTATTTATGAGGATTACACGATGGAAGGCATAGAACTTTGAGTCTAATACTTAGAATATAAGAAGAGCTGGATATGCCTTAGCTTCTTTTTATTATTGTATTTTGCATCAGTCAAAGCAAACTTGTATAATTCTGACTGTTTTTGTGGTTGGAGAAGGTGGGGGTTCAGCATTGTAGAAACTACACTATCTGATAACTACGAAGAGGTAATAGGTTAATAGAAAAGTGAAGTAATTGATTGCAAGTTATGAGTAACTGGAGAAAAATAAGACTACATAATATTGCCTACATAAACGTTTTGCCCTTTTCTAAAATGCCCGTGGAATTTAAAATGAATTTATGTTACAATTCAAACTTCTTAAATATAGTGTAGTTTTCAATCTTTTGAATAGAATGACGGGGGGGAATCTACAGGGCAAACAAATAGTTTAGTTTTTTCCAGAATTTCTTTCAGATATAGTCGCACTGTTATTTTCTGCCTTATGAAAAGGGAAACATCAAGCTTATGAGAATGTTGTATTTTCATTGTTATTTCAGGGACCTTTTTTTTTTTTTTTTTTTTTTTGCGCTGACTATAAAGTATAGATTTTATTGGAAAAATAAAATGTTTAGAGTCCAAAAAACTGACATATTTTTCTTGAATATCAACGTTTTAGCAGTTTTTGTGATGAAGCACAGCAAAAAACTAAAGATGTGTGCAACTAAAAATTAGAATTTGCATTTTAAAGTATTTTTGAATTTGAAGTTAGTAAATAAGAGCCTTTTTTTTTGCTGATGTGATTATTTTTCTCTCTTTAGAGAAGTTGCAAGTAACAAAATTTTATCTAATTTAAATTTTTGAAGGCTCTTTGGAGCACAGAGTTTTAACTTTGGTGTGATAAAGGAAAAGGATTTTTTTTTTTCTTTTAGCTTTTCTGTAGCTTTTTGCCTCAAGAAGTTTTGTTAAACATGGTGTTCTAAGGCAGTTCCTGAGTTCTAGGTATCTTGTGTTCTCCATTCATGAAAATAAATTCAGTTCCGCATAAGTGGTAGAAATATTATAAGTAGTGGAAATATTATAAGGAACTTTTATTTAGCTGTATGGTCACTTTTGACAGTGAAACTATGTATTTAATGAGTCATATTATAATTCACTGTAATATGAGGTTAGCCATACATTACTTTGTCAGAGGAATAACATAAACAATATAAATGCTATTAACGAAATTGTTTAAAGAAGGCTAAAAGAGTATTCTTTGAATTAATATACTTATTTCATATTGTGCCTGATTTATAACTCATAAATGTAATATTTCTCGCCCCTTTCTAGGAAAAAGTTGACATGTCTAGATTCCCTGTTGAAAATATTAGAAATTTTAGTATCATCGCACATGTGGATCATGGCAAAAGTACTTTAGCTGACAGGCTCCTAGAATTGACAGGTATTTTCATTTGATATACTTAATTGATAGCAATGAGTAATTGATAATTTAATCATGCTTTTTACAATTTGGTTTTAATTTTATGTGCAGTATTGTTTCTTTTAAAAAGCCCTTAGATATATCATGCATTTCTATTTAAAGGGACAATTGATAAAACAAACAATAATAAGCAAGTTCTTGATAAATTGCAAGTGGAACGAGAAAGAGGAATCACTGTTAAAGCACAGACAGCATCTCTCTTCTATAATTGTGAAGGAAAGCAGTACCTTTTAAATCTCATTGATACACCAGTAAGTTTAATATTAATTTTGTCTCCATTGTTAAAGTCAGCTTTGTATTAATAGTATAAACAAATCCTAGTTTAGTTTTCGAACTGATAGACACTTAACTTTGCTTTTTGTTTTCTCATTGTTCTTAGGTTAGTGTAAATTGTTTCACAAATGTGGGCTAAACAAAAGAAACCTAGTAATGTTTTTCCAGGTGGAGTCAATAGGTTTGCCATAACCTAAACTAAAACAATTATAGGTAATATTTAGAGGTATTGATATTTTTTGTTTTTCAGGGCCATGTCGATTTTAGTTATGAAGTATCCAGGTCACTGTCTGCTTGCCAGGGTGTTTTACTTGTGGTTGATGCAAATGAGGTATGTACTTTTAATTTTATATGATGTAACATACTATTTGGTTGTTTCAAGAGGTTATTTTTTAAAGTTTCAGAAATAGAATTATGTTTGATAAAAATAAGATTTATTGTATTACTTAATCAAAGTTATATGCTTTGGTCCTGTTATTTTGACGTTGTATCATACTAAAACATTTTGTGAAATTAACTTATTCATCTTTTAACATTTTTTATCTGATCAGAGGAATCATTCAATTGTATTTTTGTTGAAGTATGTCATATTATATGTCCTACCAAAAAACTCAGTTGTTAAGTTTTTAATCTGAGTTTCCCATATCAATTTTTAGCAGAACTTGAAAGTATATCTTTATTTTTGAGGTCCTTTTTAGATGATTTAAAGGTAATAATATGTGAAGTGTTGAAGAAACATGTCAGTAACATTACCCATTTATTTTGTGGTATAAATAAAACCATAAAAGCATATTCAACAATTGACCATATAAGAACTATGATATACTATTTAAGATAAAACTTTTGATATATTTAGTTTTCCACAAGCTCTTCATCCAAACCCAAAAATATTTTATTTGTTGTGTTAAACCTTCCCTGATTCTGTCAGAGAAAGTCAGTCTACCTTATATATGTAGTACTGGGTTTATAAACTGCATCACATGACTCTGTTCTTTAGTAGGTTTTGATGACTTTGAGAGTCATTGTGTCTCTAATGCCGAACACAGTACCCTCCAACAAGTGCTTCCTGAACTGAAATAAATTTCACAGGGAATAATCCAGATCCATGGAAGTATAGGTGCCATAGTTTGCCTTATATTCTGCTTTTTATGAAGATGTTTAGTATGGTCTTGAATTACATGTTTTGTGACAGATGATAGAATGAGCCTCTCAGTATATTGTATTGATATTCCAGGGTATTCAAGCCCAAACTGTAGCAAACTTCTTTCTTGCCTTTGAAGCACAGCTATCAGTGATTCCAGTTATAAACAAGGTAACAATGAGAGAACAATGTTATTTATTACTTTCTAAAAGTAAATTTAGTGTTTGAGTACCAAGTGTACTTTTTTTTAATATGAGAGATCTTCAGCTGTTTATTAAATGTATTGAGATTTATGCCTTTGAATTGCACGTGATGGAATTGTAACTTCTATATCCTTGCATGTAGTTGAGAAGATAGTTTCTCTGAATTACATAGAGTGATGGAAGGCTGTTTCTATAGGAAAGGTATATGTGTGGGACAGCTAACATATGTCTGTTATACTAAACTACATATAGGAAAAGAAAAAGAGCTTGTGATCTAGGAGGAAACAATGTAATATAACATGAGATATAACAGTTAAGTGCTAAAGTGAGCACTGTGTATAAACTGTAACTTTTATATTTTAAAATTAATAAATTAAGAATTTTTATTTAAAAATCTGTATTGCATTGTTATATTTTTTGGTATTGGAGTTAAGTTTAAAAGAAGCAGGATTGCCCATAAGTAAGACTGTTTTTTGTAAGCTGTACCTAACTTAAAGTCAACTTACATGGTGTTAATAAATTGTTATTGAACTCTTCTACTGCTTTGAGTAGCTTACTGCCTAAATTTTTTGCATGCTCTTCTATCTTCCCTGTTTTTCAGTGGCCATGCTTATTAAAATTGTATTGACTATATGTAGGTCATTTTAATACTTTTGAAAGAAAAATCATGGATAGCTTTTAACTATTTCCAAATACTCTTAATTGATATTTAATACATTTTATTTATTAAGTTAAGACATGATGAATTGTTTTTTTTAAGATAGATCTGAAGAATGCTGATCCTAAAAGAGTTGAAAAACAAATTGAAAAAGTGTTTGATATTCCAAGTGATGAATGTATTAAGGTAAAATACATTTATTTTATTTATTATTATTATTTATGCCTACAGCACTTGGTCTTCCTAGGTGGTCTTCCATCGAAGAACTAACCAGGCCCGACCCTGCTTAGCTTCCGAGATCAGACATCGGGATTGTTCAGGGTAGCATGGCCGTAGACCATGGACCGTGGCTCCACTGGGGCGCGAACCCAGGACCTACTGCATGTAAAGCAGATGTGCTAACTGCTACACTAAAGAACCACATCCCCTTTGTTTATTTATTTATTTATTTTTGAAGACTTGGTTATAGTTTTTAAAACCTCAGATATTTGGCCTAAGTGAAATTTCATAGTTTTTGATAGCTCATCATTATGTAATATTTTTATAGTTTTACAAAGTTCTTTTTACTAATACTTCATTTGATCTTCACTTAAAATCCTTGTTACATGGTTAGGACAGAGAGGAATTATTCTTGTGATTCTGTTGAAAGAACTAAGGCTCAAAGATTTTGTCAGTTAAAATTACAGATATATAGTTAGCTAATGTCAAGACTAAAATGTAGGTTTTCTGCCACACATTACAATATTATTTTTTGTATGCCATTTTGCTTCTATGGAAATATTCTCTTTGAAGAGCAGTTCCAAACTAATTTTAGGGCATTTGTATGTTGAAATTGACAAAGACCTTTTTTTTTTTTTTTTTTTTTTTTTTTTAAATAAAAGAGCTAGCTAGAGTAATAATCTTAGGAAACAATAGATTTTATTTACATTCAAGTAATACTGTTTTAAATTTGCATTTTTAAATTTACCTTTCAAATGTTGGTTTGGGCATTAAGTAGCCACTGCCAAACTATGCTAAACTAATGCTACATGCTTATGTAGTAAGTATGTCAGTGCAACAATATATTTAGATTGCACTTTCAATCTTGTTTGATTTTTGAAAAAGAAAGTTTCAGGTGTTGAATGCTTTTTGTTTGTTTAAACTTCACATAGTGGATGATTACATACAACTTGGTAATGACTGAAAAAGCAATAATTTTTTTTCTTAGATACACATACACACAGAATTTAATGGTTTTTAATATGAAGTGGGATGTCATTATAAGGCATTCCTGGAATTATGTTTTTATAATTTGGATTATGTTATATTAAAGTGTAATTAACTTCTGATTTTAATACATCTTTATACAATTCATTTAGATACTTACTTGGTATGTTACAGCTAGGTGCACGGCAATGAACAGACAGACAAGACCCCTATCTCATTGTGTTTATATTCTTCTTGGGCGTGCAGTCATTAAATGGTAAATAAAGAAGTAAGCATAATGATTATTGAATGAGACAGGAAATTCATACAACAAATTGTATTTTCAAGTGGAATACCATAGTTAACAATGGAAAAGTCTTGTTTCTCAGAGAGATGCTGCGATACAGACTAACTTAGGGAAGGTCTCTCTGATGAGCTAAGGCCTGAAGAAATGAAAAGTTGGGAGAAATGCATTCCAGGAAGAAGAAAGCAAGTGGAAAGGCTTGGCATGTTTGGCAAGAATTAGCATGTTTCAGGGACAGAAAGCTGGCAAGTTAGATGAGATGGTTTTGGAGTAGCCAGGAATCAAGTCATGCTGGGACTCTTGTTGTACTGAAGAGTTTGAAAATTATTCTAAGGTAATAAAGGATTTTAAAGCAAGAGAGGAAATAAACTGATCTTTCAGATTTTCTTACAGAGAATGTGCTGGAAAAGAATAAGAAGAGATAGGGGAAACCAGCATGCAGTAATAGCCCAGGTGAAAAATGACGGTGGCTAAGTATATGATGGTAATGTTGGAAAAGGGGACAAATTTGATGTATATTTTATAGATGTAATAAATTTGTTGATGAGTTACATGTAAGGAAGTGAAATAAAGAGAAGAATCAGGAAGCTTTGGGTTTGAACAATTAATTGAATACTTGTGTTAATATGGAGTGGACCTGGAAAGGAACAAATATAGGGGGAAAATAAAAGCTCTGTTTTGGACATAGTGTCTACTATTAGAAATGTCTACTACATATCCAAATAGAGATAGTGCATAAATCTACAATTTAGGCATTCACTAAAGAGAGTTGCCTCATAGATACTTAGAAGATATTAGCATGTTTGTGGTATTGAGGCCATAGAAATGGATGCAGTTTCCCAGAGGTAAAATATAGATAGAGAAAAAGGTCCTAGAAGTCATGTTATATTAATGTCAGTTTTTAGGGTATTTTGAGTAAGAGCTTGAGGAGGATTAGAGGGAGTAGGATTCAGAATAGAAGTGTGGAAGGATTGAATTTTCAGGGAAGTGGGAATACTCGTTATAACAAGAGAAGGCAAAGAGGTTGTGGGTATAGGTGCAGATGGATTTATATGTTTTGATAAGGGAGTTTTTGATGTTTTCTGTTTCCTTAAATGAAATGAGCCAAAGTTATCAACTGAGAGTGAATTCACCAGAGGAGATTTAAGGAAAGTGGTGTGAATTATCTTACTGAATGGCACTGTGAATTTACTAGGGGACATATCCTGGGCGTGCCAGGAAGTGTTAACTACATAGTGAGATCTGTGGTCATGAATTCACAAGAAACTAGCCAGACCACTTACTTGATTTTTCTCCATAATTTTAGGCTGCTTTGGTAATAAGCATAGAAAAGGCGTATAGTTGAATGCATTCACAGTTGAGATATTACCATCTGCTTATGCTCTTTGAGAGAATAGAAAGCGGTTGAACAGTGATTGTAAATAGTGGACCTTGGAATCTCAGCTGAGAAAGAAAGGGGCAGGGGACTAATGAATAATGAAAAAAGTAATCCATTCAATGGATTAGAGATGGTGATCTTAAAGGATTGTTGCAAACAAGTTATTAGAGTCTGGAGCAGTGGTTCTCATTAGGGGTCAGTTTTATCCCCAGGAAACATTTGGTAATGTCTGGAGACATTTTTTTGTTGTCACACTGAGGGGTGAGTGCTACTGGCATCTTGTGGGTAGATGAGATTTCATGGTTGCTGTTAAACATCCTACAGTGTACAGAACAACCCAAATGTACTTGCTGAGTTGAGAAACTGATACAGAGGGAGTTTAAAGGGTAAGAGGTGGTATTCAGATAATGGGTTTTGAAATCAAGATTTCAGAGACAGTCCAATTACTGGTGATGACAAAGGTCAGTCATGCACATGAGTTTTGAGTCTTTTGGCTTGCTTTTTTAAAAAATGAGAGAACAATAGTAATTATATATTTATAATTATTGTATGTCATCCACATATATTGCTTAATCTATCCATACAACAACTTTGAGGTTTAGGCAAAATAAGAATAATCTTATCAGATGAGGAAGTCGAAGCTCAAAGAAGTATGTACAGGTCAAAGTCATACATTCCCTGCAAAATCATGATTGTTAACCTAGAATTTTTTAACTCTTAGACCACTGCTCTTTTAACACCATAGTCTGAATGCTTTTCTAATTTAATCTAAGAACCGCAGAATCACCTAACTGTACTGGAAGGACTTTTGTCAATACACTATATGCTTTGCACTTCCTTTTACTATGTTATGTTCAAACAAATTGAAGCTGTTTTTTCTTTCTTTTTTCTGATCATAAAGTTCCATCACTAGAATAGAAGAAAAGTAGAGCTTTGAGTTTAAATGTTTGTTTTTTTCACGTGTTCTTCCAGTTCTTTTTTATTATATTTACTGAGGTGACATTGGTTAATAAAATTACATAGGTTTCAAGTATATAGTTCAATAATATAACATCTGTATATTGCATTGTGTGCTCACCACCCAAAGTCGGATCTCCTTTTCACCATATATTTGACCCCCTTTACCCTGACCTGCCTGCCTCCTGCCCCTCTTTCCCTCTGGTAACCACTAAACTGTTTCTGTGTCTGAGTTTTTGTTTGTCTTGTTTGTTTGTTGCATTTTAGTTTTATATCCCACATATGAGTAAAATCACTGTACATATATATTTTTAGATTTCTGCTAAACTTGGAACAAATGTTGAAAGTGTTCTTCAGGCAGTCATTGAAAGAATACCCCCGTAAGTATTTTGCTATTTTTATATTGTTCATTAATCTTTAATACTACACAGACCATCCATTTGATCTGTTATTGTAGCTTAGTCGATATGGGAAATATACTCTTGTGGTCAATGGGAATAAATTTTTAAATTTATTTTTAGTAATATATGGAGGGCAAACACAGTACAGAAAAATAAAAAACAAGGATAGGGATCTCTTCTTAATCATTGTAATAAAGAGACTTGAGAACATTGACAATTACTGTTCTTTGCTTTAATACTGAACAAATATATTTCATCAGTTTTGTAAGTAATTTTAAAAGTCATTTATTTAAAACATGAGGTTGAATTAAAACTAATATAGAAATAGGAATCGTACCTTATTTTAGAGAAAGATCCTTTTATTTTGGCTATCAGTTATCAACCTTTCTTAAGTACTAGAATGTATTAAGCATAATATTTGAGTTAAAAAAGGCTTTTTATTAATATTTTAATTTACTAAATGTGTATTTACTTTTTACTTATTTTTAATAGTCCTAAAGTACATCGCAAAAATCCCCTGAGAGCTCTGGTATTTGACTCCACCTTTGACCAGTATAGGGGTGTGATAACCAATGTAGCGTTGTTCGATGGAGTGGTTTCCAAAGGAGATAAAGTTGTATCTGCATATACTCGAAAGACATATGAAGTTAACGAAGTAGGAATTCTGAATCCTAATGAGCTGCCAACTCATAAACTGTAAGTAATCTACATTAGTAATTAAAATCACTTGTATGTGTTTCTATTTCATTCTTTCTCAACTTAGTATACTTCCAATGATCCCAATGTGGTGACTTAGAAACAAAACAAAACCTAATTATTAATGCAACTATAGAGTAAATGCACTTTTTAAAAGATTCTCATGTGTAAAGGACAGTGGAAATTTGATATCTTTTTATTCCTCCTCACTAGTTAAAACTAAATTATGATCTGGTACAGATTGGATTCTGTAATGATGTATTTGATGAGACAGTGAAAGAAATAATTCCCTCACCTATATCCATATCCATATCAGGTATCATTTTGACAATTTTTTTATGATTGGATTTTTCAATATAAAAGTGAAGAAAATTTGATAATTCTTTTCTTTAGTATAGAATTCATGGTAAAACTTGGATTAACTAGAATCTGTGGCCCATGGGGTTAGCAAGGTACTGTGTATTGGAAAAACTGAGTTCTAGTTCACTTATTAATATTTGAGTGCCTTCTCCATCAGTACTTCAGATATTGATGAGATAAATTACCTTGGGCAAATAGTTGGAGCTTTCTATCCTCAACTGTAAAAATTAAGGTATTGAATCAGGTGACCATATTGATCCCACTTGATAGTTTAATGTCGTATGTCTAAAACTAGCATGTTTTGCCCATTGCATTTTTTTAGCAAGTCAAAGTATTTTAATTTTACTCAAATATTTCTAAAGTCTGTATTCTGCCATATATCTCATATACCAACCGTTACTACATGTCCAATTAAGAATCTCATACCTTATACTAAATGTAAATTATCATGTAGGAAATTTACTTAAAAGAAAAACAGAATAAACATTACTCCGAACTGTTGAGATTTACTCTTAGAACAGGAACATCAGATATAAGTGAAATTTGTTGAGAGTTCACATATTTCTCCTTGGCTAAAAATTAATCTTGTTTTTTCTTTTAAAGCACATTTGTAACACAATTCATTGATAAAATGGTGTTTTGCACTACATTACAAGAATTGTTTTGTTTCTGCACTTACCAGTTTCACTATGTTTACATTGTATTTTACAAGCTGTTGTTTAATATGCAAAGGTGGGCAAAGTCATGAAAAAGGTCTTAGGCTTGTTGTGTTGTAGAAGTCCTTGCTAATGGATTTTAAGGCATTGTATGTTCTTTTGCTGCTAATCCTTAGAATTGAGAAGAGATATTTAGCACTTTCAGTTTCATGAAGTTTTTTTTTGGAAAGTGATCATTTCCTGGAAAGGTAGAGCTTATTGTGTATGCGTTTGAAACATTAAAGCAGTAAATATTTCCATATAATAATTTTATTTAGATATGCAGGACAGGTGGGCTATCTGATTGCTGGGATGAAAGATGTCACTGAAGCACAAGTAGGAGATACATTATATTTACATAAACAACCAGTGGAGCCCTTGCCTGGGTTTAAATCAGCGAAACCAATGGTATTTGCAGGTGAGGAGCTCACAGATTCAAAGGATGAGGGCCAATTTTTTCTGTAAATTAAAATAAAAATTTTTAGAAATACTCACTTTAAATAACCGCTATTTCCAGGATACTCCTTGTTTTTTCTTTGTGTGCGCTATTTATATGTTAGCCAATTTCATATGTATAGTAAAACTTTTTTGTGGGAGATAATTTCTAAAAAATTTTTAGGACTTCATAAGAAACAGGCTGTTAAGAAACAAGCTATTTGATATATGGAAGAGCATACTAATATGAATTTCTCTAATGGTTGGCCCCTATATTTGATGTATTTTTCTAATTAGGATGTCTGTATTATTGAGTATCTCTCCCTTAGCTGGCCTTTCTTTAATGTTGTATTGTAATAGTGTAGATATGGCAGAGAATGTTGTCACCTCACATGTGTAATTTCACATCCTTTTACTACTGTGTGGAGTTATAGATATTTGAAAAATAAGACCTATTTGAAGGTCATCAGGTTACTCTGTGAAGGGTATCCATCTAGCCCTTGTTTTTCTCCCTTTAGTATCTTTTATTGGGAATTATAAACTTTGTTTATCTCTGCTTTTAGGCAAAGTTAGTCCTTTGGATTTGGAGTTCAGAGGTGAAGACTTCAGGTGTCAGATGAAAGAAAATCTGAATAATCAATAACTTCATAGTTTTTGTCAGCAAATTAAAAAAAAAAATTTATCTTTGTCTTTAATGGATAATCTGCCCTAGAGAATTACTAACTAATTCCGTGTAGTTTTCATTTATACTCCTATTTTTTATCTGCTAATGCAGTTTCATTTGCAGTTGCAGAACGTCTTCCACTTTCGTTTCTTGAAATAAACAATGTATTTTCCTAGGTCTAATTCCTGTCATTCTTTTTTATTTTCCCTATATTTTTGCAAAATCACAAAAACATCACTTGGAATATTAATCCAGTGTACATTCATTAAGGGTATGAAACTTTCAATACACTTTGAAGTCAGTGTAACTTAGTATTTATAGTTGTTTTATAGTTGTTGTTTTTTTTTTTTTTTTTTAGCAAACCAGTATTTCGTTGAATAAAATATAGGGAAGTTATTGAAAAGCTAAATGATTGATTTTGACCTTGGAAGCATCGCATATTTAGTTCTTTAGGTAGCTTTTCACATGTGATAACTAGAAATCATTGTGTTCTCAGGAATGTACCCTGTAGATCAATCTGAATATAATAACTTGAAGAGTGCTGTAGAAAAACTGACTTTAAATGATTCCAGTGTGACAGTTCATCGGGATAGTAGCCTTGCCCTAGGCGCTGGCTGGAGGTAAGATTCACTTACATTGTAGGTTCCCATTTTTATTGAAAAGTAAAGTTTAAATGGTTTATTGCTCCTGAACATTTCTGAGGATAAGGTCATATTAGTATGAAGTGAAATAAAACAATATCTGCCTATTTCACACTGTGGATTCATATCCAATGGGTAAGTTTTATAGTGATTTTTCAATAGAATCCCAGTGAAACATTTGAATCTTAATGAAATTATGCTAGTATTCAATTATGATGTGAATTACTTGAATAACTCTTTATTCCACCCCTTCCTCACAAAGTAAAAATATATTCATCAAAGAAAATAGAGCCCATGGGACAGAAACATTTTGGAATTTGGCTTTTTCTCCCTCAGATTGGGATTTCTTGGACTTTTGCATATGGAAGTTTTCAACCAGAGACTAGAGCAAGAATATAATGCTTCTGTTATTTTGACAACCCCTACTGTTCCATACAAAGCTGTTCTTTCATCAGCAAAATTGATAAAGGTACTGTTGTGAATCAGAAACAAGGGGAAACTGTGTGCGTGTGTGCATGTGTGCATGTACACACAGAATGCAAGAGAAACTTTTTGTATTCCATTAGCTGACTAGCTGTCAAAGCTAAAGATTTATTCAGTATTCTTCTTAACTTGATAAAATCTCCACATTATCATTACTGGTCTGTTACTTAGGGTAAAAAGTAACATTAGTAATGAAAATGCTGTTGAAAAGCCAGTACAAGGATGAAGAATATATTTTTGGTCATAAGTAATATATTTTATAAAAAGTGAAACATTCATTCCTACCTGGCAGTAGAGCTGTAGGAGAGTTTAGATTTCAGGTTAATGATAAAGACAGTATTCCATCTAAGTGGCAATCTGTTAATTTTAAACAATTGTCAACTTTGTCATTGATAAATATTTTCCAACAAAATTAACTTGGGAAACTTATTATAATGCTTTATAAAAGGCAGATTAAATTGTAGTATTACATCATACTTTTTAAATAGTACATCAGATGTGTTTAGTAAATGTCAATAACCAGAATATATTACTTATAATAATTTTTATTAATGTTAAATGATTATAATTGGAGGGATTTTTTTTTTAATCTAAAGCATGTTAAAATAATATTAGAACATTAGGAATTCTGTTTATTCCAATAAATTCAATAACAAAATAAATTCTAACATATACTGTAAATTAAAAGCAAATTTTAAAACATGGTAATTATTAAGATTTTAATTACTGGTGATTTTTCTTATTTTTAGGAATACAGAGAAAAAGAAATTACAATAATCAATCCTGCACAATTCCCTGATAAATCAAAAGTAACAGAATATTTGGAGCCAGTTGTTTTGGGTACAGTTATCACACCAGATGAATATACTGGAAAAATAATGATGCTTTGCGAGGTATAAATGTAATACAGTTTAATAGAAAAGTAAATTTTAGTTTTCTCAAGCAGTGGTTCCCTGCTCTGGTTTTGAAAGATCTTTCTCTGTGGAGCACACTGAATTTATAAGAAGTTTTCATAAAGAGATACACACACACATAGATACATATACTTTAAAATTATTTTTATTTTAAATAAAAAAAAAATAGAGCCAGAATTTTGATCATCTTTGTTAACTTACTGAATGGATATTTTTGCACAGAGGAGAGAAATTTGATGCTTATTTATCTTGAGTAGCTAAAAATATACTTTCTCTTAGCCTTTTTAGGACTTGATATTGAATATAGATAATTATAATGAGAGACCTTTGGGAATTGTTTCCCATATTGCTTTAGTTCTTGCCACATTGTAATAAATGATTTATTCCAAAAATTGAATATAATTATAATCTTCAAAAATACCTTTTTGAAATACCCTGTCATGTATTCGAAAGAACTCTCAAATGATGGCTAGTGGACCTGAATCTTAATTGTTACCACAAACTAGATTATAACTTTGTTTAATCACTTACTTTCCCTAGACCTAAGTTTCTTTATTTGTAAAAAAAGAAATTAGAACTTGACTTTATCTGTAGTTATATTTGACTTATTTTTAAATGAAATACTCTATAATTAAAAAAGGTAAAATTGTTAGGTTAAGGATTAAAAGCTTTGGTAGGAAGTATATTGTAATTGAAATAAAAAATGGTTCTCCCTGTATTATAAATATTGCTTGCAAGTTTTTACTAGGCAATTAATAAAGAAGTATTCCTTCATTTTGTACACTCTTTATTAGGACTCATAAGGAAATTTTTAAGTTGGCAATTGACATCTGTTTATATTTTAAATCATTCGATTAGGCTATAATTAAATACATTTTTTTCATGTCTTTTTTAGGCTCGAAGAGCAATTCAGAAGAATATGGTGTTTATTGATCAAAAGAGAGTTATGCTTAAATATCTCTTACCTTTGAATGAAATCGTGGTGGATTTTTATGATTCTTTGAAATCCCTGTCTTCTGGATATGCTAGGTAAAAATTTAATGGGAAATTCAGATATTTGGACAGTTTTTTTAAAATACTGACCAGGAAGAGTATCTTGTCTATCTCTCCCTGTATTCTGCATAGTGTTTAATATGGTACCTTTCATACAGTAAATGCTGAATTATTTTTGTTGAGGAAAGAAAGGATTTTAGCAACACTTTAGGAAGTAATCTTTTTTTTAAAGTATTAGTATCACCTTGCTTAAAACTTTTAGAAAACATTTGCAACTCTAGGCACCAGCTTGTTTTAAAATTAAGACAATAATATATTTGTTCTTGTGCATAATTGGAAAGACATGTAAGCATAAGTTAAACCTGTCTATTTTGATGAGCGTTGTAAGCTTTTACCATATTGTTAATATTAATAGCTGCCACTTACTAAGTGCTTATATGTGCTTTGCTAGGCTTTTTTTTTTGTTTTATTTATTTTTTTTGAGTTGATTGGGATGACATTGGTTAATACAATTATATAATTTTCATGTGTACATTATAATTTGACATCTGTATATTGTGTGTTTACCACCCACAGTCCAGTTTCCTTCAGCTACCATATATTTGATCCCCTTTATCCACTTCACCCTCCCCCTGCCCCCCCTCTATTTGACCCCCTTTATCTCGTCTACCTAACCCCTCCTCCCCTACCCCCTACCCTCTGGTAACCACTAGTCTATTGTCCATATCCATGAGGTTCTGTTTGTGTGTCCTGTTCATTTTTTTGCTTTTAGGTTTATATTCCACATGTAAGTGATATAATGTGATTTTCAACTTTTTCTATCTGGCTTATTTTGCTTAGCATGATTATCTCGAGGTCCATCTATATTGTCACAAATGGCAGTATTCCATCTCTTCTTATGGCCAAGTAATATTCCATTGTATATATGTACCACAGCTTCTTTAGTTAATCATCTATCGTAGGACACTTCGGTTGCTTCCATGTCCTGGCCACTGTGAATAATGCTTCTATGAACATCGGTGTGCAATTATTTTGGATATGGGTTTTCGAGTCTTCGGGGTTAATACGGAGTAGAAGGATTGCTGGATCATATGGTAGATCCATTCTTAGTTTTTTGAGGAACCTCCATACTGTTTTCCATAGTGACTGTACCAATTTACAGTCCCACCAGCAGTGAATGAGGGTTCCTTTTTCTCCACATCCTCTTTAACACTTGTTATTACTTGTCCTGTTGATTATAGCTATGGCTCTGTTTTTAAACACTTTTTATATACTAGGTACTGCTCTAGTGTTTTGCATGTATTAACACGTTTCATTATCAAAAAAAGCTCTGTGAAGGTTCAAACTGAAGAGCCATATCTGAAATCCAAAAGTTATTAATGGCTGTTTTTCAGTGTCATAGCATTTATTAGAAAACTAAAAGAAATCCAACTTATGAATCTGAAATGACCCATTAGTGTATACTGTTGTCTATAACCAGCCAGCTGCTGGGAGGGAACATTGGGAAAAGTGATATATGCCTTCAGTGATTCCTAAACTCGCTTACCAGTTTCTTTTCATTCTCCATATAGAGCATGTACCCCTTGCTTTTGCCCTTCATCTCATAAATGTAAAAATATGATGAAGTTTATTCTGTATAGTAGTCATTTAAATCCATTCATCTGAAATGTATATGTAATATTTTGATGAAAGTGAAACCTGTTTTGGGAGGTATGGGGGATAGGAAAAAAAATGTAATCTCTTGGGAAGTATAATGTTTATTTATTACTTGGCCATTTTTCCTTGTTAGTTTTGATTATGAAGATGCAGGCTACCAGACTGCAGAACTTGTAAAAATGGATATTCTACTGAATGGAAATATTGTAGAGGAGCTAGTAACTATTGTACACAAGTAAGTTGAATATAAACTAATTATGTAATGTGAAAGCAACCACTTTTAACATGTTTTAATATAATTATTGATTGCTCATTTTTGACCATATATTTTGAAAACTTAAAAGATAATTAAATTTCCCTCTACTAGTTTTTCCTTCCATTCTTTTTCCATTCTTCTCTTTCCGAACTGTTAAAATGTTAAAGGGAGATTGGAAGTACAGTAGTAAGAAAGAATAGCATCATAGGAAGAAATGTTTCCCTTACCAGGTAAGACAAAGTAAAAGAAAATGTTTTAAAAACTTTATGACAGATTTAGAATTGAGAACAAAAATTTTATAAGCTTCATAAAAAAAATTATAGTAATAAAAATGAAATCCTGAATGTTCAAGAAATAGATTGGTTAAAATAAATTATAGAGCACTCATATCTATTATTTTAAGTCATTAAAACTATATTGTAGAGTAATAGTGGCATAAAAATGCCTATTAAATAAAAAGGTAGAATATGTATATACTGTGATCCAAAGTATAAACAAATTATGTAGAAAAATATAACGGTGTATGTTTAACAAACCTTTTTATAATGTTTAACAGTGGTTTTTATGGGTGAGGGGAAGGGCATCAGGAGTGGTTTTTATTCTCTAATGTATGTTTTCCTCTTTTCTGTAATAGATTGAATGTTATTTTTGCAATTAGAAAAGTCATATATGATTCAGAGAGTAAGTGATATTTATGATAAATAAACATTCCTAAAGGAATCACCTTTACATTGTTATGCATATGGACTAGAAAGCTACTTAAACATTCTAATTTAACATATGTAAATAGTTGCATTTTCTGATTCAGAGACAAAGCACACTCTGTTGGCAAAGCTATATGTGAACGTCTGAAGGATTCTCTTCCCAGGCAGCTGTTTGAGATAGCAATTCAAGCTGCTATCGGAAGTAAAATCATTGCAAGAGAAACGTGAGTTGAAATTCATTTTATTTCGGATTTGTTTTAGAAATAATATTCCTACAAAATGAAACATTGAAAGATTTAAGTTAACATTGGCCTAAGCTTTATTATTGCTTGTAGAAACATTAATCTTACTCTTAATTCTATTAACTCAAGTGATGACAATTATTTATAAAACACTTTGGGTGATATTATTTATGATTATTAATAGAATGTATATGGGTTTGAGGAATTGCTGTATTTCTACTTGTTTTATTGAATGACTACTGAATTTCTTGGGTAAGGACCTTTTGTAAAGTTCTATGGTATTTTCCTTTCAGGTAGATTATAAGCTAATAACAGAAACTAAAAAAGTTTGGGAGATATTCTTATAAATGATAAAACTAAGTTATGATTTTTTACTCGAAGCATTTACTATCACTTCCTCAGAGCTAGTTGGGTTGTAACTCTGAGAGAAGAATGCTAACATGGTAAGCTTTTGCATTCTAGATTAAGGACCTCACATATGATATAGACATGGAAGATAGGCTAATTTGTTAAGGAAACTGGTCTTTTTTATGTTTCTTGATACATGATGTATATAAATCAGAACATCGAATAAGCTGCTCTACTAATAAGTGTAGGAAGCATTTCCTATTTCCTTTCCTTCATAGTCTTAATACTTCTTGGAAATCAGAAGTGTCTCTTCAGTTGGAAGTTGCTATCCATTTCTAGTTTAACACAAACCTTATATTACAGTAGTAAAGTCTTGGAATAAATCATTTTTGTAAAGTCTTGGAATAAATTTTATGCCTATATTTGCAATAAATTTAATTCTCTAATACCATTTTACTTTAGTCGAGTTATTTTGTAATTCATGAATACTCAGAGATTAGGCAGAATGGAGTTGATAACCTAGGAGCATCTTAGAAAGTGCAATTTAAAACAGCAAATGTAATTGTGTTGAAGTAGAGAATACCATAAAGAAAAGAGAAGAATTTTATATCTTCTTATGGAATACATAAAAATGGAGCTATTTTCAAATTTCTTATCCTTCACAATTTTCAACAAACATCAAAATAGGTTAATTTATAACTACTTGTGTGGATACATTAAAATTATTTAGTTTACCCTGAAGGTGGTTTTATAAAAGTAATATATTGTTCTTTATATTCCTAGTCACTGTTGACCCACATTAGGTAGAGTTAGTAATTAAGATTATAATGATTAATTTTTGCAAGTAGCAGTTGTTAGTGGTAGTAGTGAACCAGAAATGACCTCATGTAATTCTTGTAATCAAGGTCACACCATGCTTGAATCTGGCCTCATCAGGACTACTCACAAGACTTGACCTTCTTATTCTTAATAAAATATATTCATGTTGAATTTTCTATTTTATCTCAAATACATTAAGATAAAATACTAGAGTATTTGAGTTGCTTAATTATTTGCTTATTGCAGTTTTTTAAGTTTATTTATTTTAATTAGTTTCAAGTATACAGTACATTGGTTATACATCTATATAGTTCATAAAATGATCCCCCCAATTGCTCCCTCCTCCCCTAACCTTCCACTTAGCCACCATATTAATGCTAATTGCATTCCCAATGCTGTGCTACTAATTTGTACATCTTTAACCCTTCACCCCATTCTCCCAGCCCTCTAACCGCCTCTCCCCTCTGTCCGTCATCAAATTGTCCACTATATTTGTGAGTCTCTGTTTGATTAGTTTGTTTTTTATTCTTTAGATTCCGCATATAAGTGAAATCATATAGTGTTTATCTTTTTGTGACTTAGATACTTTCTAGGTCCATCAGAGCAATATCTTTTTCCATCCCCTTTCTTTAGTCTGCTTGTGTCTTTTAATCTGAAGTGAGTCTTTTGTATTTTTTTTTCTTAAGTCCCTCCAACATTTCCTATAATACTGGCTTGGTGGTGATAAATTCCTTTAGCTTATTCTTGTCTGGGAAGCTCTTTATTTGTCTTTCAACTCTAAATACTAGTTTTGCTGGATAAAGTATCTTTGGTTGTAGATCTTGGGTCTTCATCCTGTTGAATATTTTTTGCAAAGCTCTTCTGTCCTGCATAGTTTCTTTTGAGAAATCAGCTGCCAGTCTTATGGTTGTTTCTTTATAAGTAATTATGTTATTCTCTTGCTACTTTTAATATTCTTTCCTTGTATTTAACCTTTGGCATTTTAATTATGATGTATCTTGGTGTGGGCCTCTTTGGATCCCTGGTTTTTGGAATTTTCTGAGCTTCCTGGGGTTTTACATCCATTTCCTTCACAGGTTAGGAAAGTTTTCCATCATTATTTCTTTAAATGGCTGTTCAACATCTTGATTTTCTTCAGGTACGCTGATCAGACAGCTATCTGGACCCTTAATAACGTCGCATATGCTCCTTAAATTATTTTTATAGCCTTGGCATCTTATCTCTTGCCATTCTGATTGCGTGTCCTTGGCTTTCCTGTCCTCTAGATAGGGTATCAGATCCTTTTCTTTATTTACTTTGTTTATTCCATTTAATAAACTTCTCATCTCAGATAATATGTTCATTTCAGACTGGTTCCCTTTTATAATTTCCATTTCCATTTCCATTTTTATGTTTTTTATCTCTGTTGAATTTATCTACACTTCCCAAAAGTTCATTGAGCATCTTTATAACCAGTGTTTTGGACTCTGCATCTGTTAGATTACTTGACACTATTATATCTGAGTCTCTGTTCTGTTCTCTCATATGGTTTCTGCTGCTTTGTCTTCCCATTTTGGCTGCCTTTCTGTGTCCGTTTCTGTGTACTAAGCAAAGCTCCTAAGTCTCCTGGTTTTATTAGTGTGGATTTGTGTAGTAGGTGTCCAGTGGCACAGTCCCGAGAGGGGTTCAGCTGCAGGCCAAACTTAGCCCAAGCCTCTACTCCTCCGGGGCCACCTGTTAATATTCAGCAAACAATCCACAGATGCTGTGCTTATAGTTGCCTCAAAAGGCTACACCAGAAACTGAAGCCAGCTGCCACCAATGTGAGTCTAGGCTGCTCAGCAAGGAGCACCTCACTCACTGAGGATATACATGGATGTGGCTTGGAGGTGGTGGCTGCATTGGGGGAGGTGTGGTTTCAGGGAATCTGGGCGGAGTACCTCTGTTATCCAGTTTGGTGACCTCACGGCTATGGTGGTGCTGTGTCCATGCACTGGTATGGGGGAGGGCTCAAATGGAAACAATGGATACCACCAGCACTTCTGTATAGAGTGAGTCTCATTTGGCCCTCACTCTGACATCTCCCTGTAAGTCTCTGGTGCCCCGTGCACCACCCAATTGGCACCGGTGCTCAGAGCGAGCAGATTTGTCACTGCGAAAATAAGCTTGCAGACGCGGCCCCTTTAAGAGGCTTCTGCTTCTGCAGCTGCTGCAGCCTCCATCTCACTCAGCCACTCGAGACCGGGCAGCCCCGTGTCCTCGCCCTGTCCTACCTTCTGCTGTTGCAGAGTGCTTTCTTGTATTTCTCCCTAGTTGTATGGCTTGTTCATCTAGATCCCAGGGATTTTTCCTTGCTGCTGCTCCTTATTTCTGTCACAACTTTGATTTGGTCGCCAGAGGATGAACAGAGCCTCTATCATCTATGCCAAGTTTTTCCTGCCACTTATAACAGTTTTACATAGGTCTGACACTATCATTTAAATTTTTAATAAAAGGGGTAACTTTGAAAATAATGTATTCTTAAACAGTATAATGAAATTACTTATATAAAATTTTCTCTTTTACAGTGTGAAAGCCTATAGGAAAAATGTTTTGGCAAAATGTGTACGTATCTACCTGTATTCTACTTTGTAATATTTAAAACCAAAGGCAATGTAAATATATTGGCTTCCATTGTTGGTTTTTATAATACCCTTTATTTCATCTTGGCTGTGATATTCATTTTGATCATGTTCTTAAATATTTTTTTATCTTATTTATAAAAATTTCCTAATGTGCAATATCTAAGAAAGTATGTTATAACAGTTATGAACTGAATAACACATTTTGTTGATCTAATTTTTAGGAAAAGATTTTGAAGACAATGGCTGTTCTTACTATGGAAAGAATATGGCAACTTAAATCCATCTCCTACATTGCTTTGTCAAATTTGCTTTCTCATTTATTAAAAAGTTATTAATTGGTTATTACGATAAAGGATAAATGCTTTTTCTAAATCCCCTGCATAGGGACTGATACATTTATGCCTATGTGAGTTTCTATATTAGATTACAGCTATATAATCCAAAACTTCCTGAATCAGTAAAGAAATTGATAATTCTTTGACATGCATAATGTAGTACTGCACTTCCATGGGCATAGTCATCTCAAACCAGAAATAAATAAAAATCTTTATCTTTTGAGCAGTAAAATTAAGGCTAGGAGTGGAATACAGAGGTGTTTTTGCAGATGCCTACTTCATGTATAATAATTGCTGCATTGTTGTACTGATGTCACTATGTAATTTTATGATGTTCTGTGGAGTGATTTGGATTTCCAATTTTTAAAATATTTTTCAGTATGGTGGTGATATTACCCGAAAAATGAAACTTTTGAAGAGACAAGCAGAAGGGAAGAAAAAAATGAGGAAAATTGGCAATGTTGAAGTTCCAAAGGATGCTTTTATAAAAGTTCTGAAGACACAATCTGATAAATAATGGGAAAATATAAGGGATTTTTTTAAATTAAAAATTGTTTATCCTTTAGTTTTTCTTAGAATTTGTTGAAAACAATGAAAATTATAAAATTTGCTTGTTACTAGGATTTTCAGATTTAAATAACCTAGGGCTTTCTTTGAAAGGCAGTGGTGAAGAGCTTGGATTCTGAAGCCATATTAACTGGCTTCAAATTTCTGTTCAACCACTTACTAGCAAGATAAATCAATTACCCTCTCTATTTACTCTTCAGTAATATCAGGATTACACTATTATTACCTCCATAGGTTGCTGTGAAGATTAAATGAGATAATATGTTTAAAATACTTAAAAGAGTTTATAACACATAGTAAGTTCTTACTGAATCTTTGTTTTCATGAATATTTTTTTCTGACACTAAAAGGCCTCCATGCTTAAGATTCTATCTAGTTCAAGCCCATGATAAAATATTTTCAAAATCACCTTAAGTATCAATTTGTTAGCTGGATAAATCTAGATGATATATATATATGTGAGTCAGTTATTAAGTAAAGTCAAATAACATACTATCTAGACGTGTTGTAGTTTTTGATAAAATTTTTATAAATGTAAGTTTGAAACGGGAGGCTTATTTATACATCTAAGTTAAAATAAGAGCAGGGGTGTCTTATTTCTGATAATTAAAATGCACTTGTGTAAAGTTATAGGTGTTTTGTATTAGCAGTTTTTATTAATGACAGTTTAATAACTGCTGTCTAGATTTCATAATTGAAGAGACTGAGCTTTAGAGTAAAGTGGCTTACTTGAGGTCACAACGCCAATTAATGGCTGTCCTTATTTCAGAGCATGTACTCTCTTAACTTGTATGTCAATAAACCAACCTGAGAGCAGATTGTATCATAGAAAAATAAAATACAGTTGATCCTTGAACAACAACGGGGAATCAAGGGTACTGACCATCCATTTTAACTTAAGGTGGCGCTCTGAATATGTAGGTTCCTAATTGCCTGTTGACCCTTTAGCAATGCTGGTTTGCACTGAGAGGATCAATTGAACTATGCAGGCTAATTGAAAAAAAAAAAAAAAAAACTTTTTAAGTGGACCCACCCAGTTCAAACTCCAGTTCAAAGGTCAACTATAATTTAGCCATTGATTTCTGTCCTCTACCTAGACTGAGTTGAATGAAATGTCTTTTAGGGATGACTATCAATGATGAATTTTATACTAAGGTTATTACATTATGAGGTAATTTTAATTATAAATTAAGATAGTGAGAACTTTCTTAAAATTGTACATAGAGGTTAAATAACTTGTGAATTAGTCCTAAATAAGTTGATATCTCCTTTATCCCTTCTAACTCTAATAAAATAGATGAAAATTGAGCTCTGTGACAACAGTACTTTGGAAAATATATTTGAAACTGGAAAAGCAGTTAAATAATTTCTAAAGCAAAATCTTCTACTATTATTACCAGGGGTAAGTTAAAGGTTGGTACCTGGCACATAATATGCACCATGTTTCTACTTAGTATTAGTGCTTTATTAGTATACTTGCAATTTGGACACATTCTCTTTGACTCCTTAAAAAGTAGTTTTACTGGTAGTAATTATGGTACAATATTTTTCAAATTTTTTTAGTATAAGCTTAAGTTCTCCTTAGCCACACCCTCAAACATGATTTTCATAATTTTGTGTTGTATACCTTCCAAGTGTATCCCCCCAGAGGACCTTGTATTACTAAGAAATTTGCCAACATTAATGTATATTAGAACGACCACCATTTATTGAGTTTAATATGAGACAGCTACTGTAATGATCTCTATAGGCATTCCCTCATTCATTCTATAAAACAAGGGAGGTACAGGTACTATTGCCATCCCATTTTGTAGGGGAAGCAGCTCAGACTTTGTATTGCCCAACATCACAGTTACTGACCACTGGGGTTCAAACAGTGGCTTCTTTATTCAAACCCTATTCTTAGCTACTATGCTTTATTCTTCTTATGGAAATATCATCAATGGGCTTCTTAGTTCTTAACAGTAGCTTAGATCCTGAGTAAAGGAGCTAGAGTAGCCAAAAAGCTGTTTGCTGATGAGCTTGATTACATGGACCTGAACTAGCCTCCTAACATCAAGGGCAGTGATGCAAAGGAGATCCTTTAGACTATTTCAGCTAGAACATTTAAAGCCAAGTAATAACTGGTGAACCATGCACCAAAACAGGTATCTTTAGCTTTTTCACTATGATACTATGTGGCCTTCTGAGGAACTTAGGATAGTTTTCAGTAACTGATACTTTATTGCCAGGAGTGACTGGAAGATTATAATGAATCACTAGTCATTTAAAACCCATTTATAGTATTTAAGGTTATTACAGTTTCATTATTTGGAATTAACATTTATCCTAATGGTTTTACTTATTTTTATTTAACTTCTAATTTATCTGATATTTAAATATTTTAAGGAACTTAACTAAATCATTTCAATCACATAGACAATTAAGCAGGTATATATAAGTGCTGCTTCTACTAGATGGGCTTATAATACGTAAACTGTGCAGAGGAAAAGGAAGTACTTATTACTCCTCAAGGAGCAAGACTAAGAAATTATAAGTAGAGTCATTATCTTTTAACTTAAATCTCCTAATTAGATGATGGCAACAAACAAAACTTAAATGCAGGCTCACAGCCACTGTTAATTGTTGGAATCTCTCAAGACTCGTGTATTCAATTTCACTTCTGAAAATAAAATTTAGATGACTGTTTATTATAAGCTTTATTTGAGTAAAGATAGAAAACATACTTTTATTTACAGTTCAATGATGCAAGTTCTTATGGCAACCTAAAACAGTTTACAATAATTACTTTCAGATATACTTCATTATCCTTTTAGACATATATGTAAGAAATAAAGCTAATCATTTATGAAGTTAACAATAATCAAAAATTGTTCTTCAAAAGAATTTCCTTAAGTGTGTTGCTACATATAAAGCTCATAATTGCCAAAATACTTATATTAAAAGCATGAACCCATCATTAAATAAAAATATGAGCACATCTATAAAAAAGTACTATAGAAGGTGCACAAAAATCATGCACTTATACTTTCCAAAAGGACATATATGTACTTTTAGGCACTCTCAGCTCTTCAGATTTTCTGTACCAACAATATATAGCAGGACTTATGATGTCCAGATGCTATTACGGGAAGATGACTAAGGCAATCACGTGCAGAAAGCTTGTGTAATGCACAGAAATGATAAAGACAGCATTTCAAAAGTAAAGGTTTGCAATGATAGTTGTTTGATACCTGAAAGGCTTGGAGTGTTTTCATGTGGTTGAAAAATAGCAATGCCCCTGGAGTTACATGAATGTCCTTGATGTACAGTCTTCACCTTTAAAATGACTAAATTTTTAAACAGGCAGACATTTCATTTCTGTGCTGTTTTATAGAGTGGTTATGTGGCTTCTGTACTTTAATATTAAAGAGCTAATTAATTGTGAGATCCAGCTACTTCTCCTAAACCCTCGTATAAAGTGTACACATTCTAAGTATGGAATGTTTAACATATAGATATTAGACTTCAAAAATGACAATCTTCAAAAATTCCCCATGTTTTATCATATTGCATAGCTGAAAATTCATCTACTACTTATAAATGTGTTCTGTTCATTCAAGTAGAATTTTGCTCCCATCTCCTTCAATGTCCTTCTTTCATACTGTATAGTGGATCCACAAGTTTATTGTGCACATGCATTAAACCTTAAAGAAAAAAAGCACAGTTCTAGTTGTATTTTAAATTTTGAATTATATCTCATTTACTTAGAAAACAAGATTTTTATAAGATACAGCAAGTATATTGGTTCCTATCTTATATAAATTTATTTAAAAATACAAATAGAAATGTTTCAGAATGTTTAGTTTCAACTACCTAGTAAATATCAATTTACAATTATTTATGAATCTATAGATCAATAATATGTACAGGTCTTTTTTGAGTAACCAGAAGTAGGAGCAGTTGTCTTCAGAGCTTTGGTATGACAAAATAACAAATTTTAATACTGACTTGGTTAATATGTTTTAATTACATCGAAGTGTTGAGTTTGATCCTCTGGCCAAATCTTCTGCCATACTCCAATGAGGGGCTCAGAATTGTTGCTATACTAGGATATACCCTTGCAGGACATTTGGCCAAAACATTCAGAGAGATATCTGGTCCACATCAAAAGGACATTTGGCCAAAACATTCAGAGAGCTATCTGGTCCACATCAAAAGGTCCTTGAAATTTGGTCCTATCAAAAATATGCATGCTTAAAAAACATCTCTGAGTTCAAATAGCCCATAATGCTTATACTTTTGGTATACAGGATTAATACACAAATATCAAGGACCTTTTGGCATGGATCACATGTCTCCTCCATGGACTTCTTGGACAGGACCAAATCCTAGAATAACGTTAGTTCTCCAATATATTACTGTATCCATTCATCTGGCAATTTACCACCATTTTGACATGTATTTACAATAAAGGTTGATTGCAAACCACACTGAGGAGTTACTAAAACTGAGGTGGTCTACTTCAGCAGAAGAGAGCCTATATTAAATACTAATTTCCGAGTTCATTTAAATTTCATCTTATAATTGGTATGCTTCTAAATTGTTCTTATTAAAGCTTCTTGAGAAATATCTTCTATTCATATCTTAATGCATATAATATTTCTTTGGGGGAAAAGATTGCCACAATAAATAAACCAAGTATTTTATATTTTGGAGGTCAAATTTTCCAGGTTAAGAACATGGAGGCTGGGGAGAAGGATTTATAATGTGGTTTTCTCAGGAAGTGGGATTATTGGATTGGGGAGACAGGGTACTTTTAGTAAGCAAATGCTCCTTGTCAGTAAGGCTGCAACAAAGCACTCTAAAATCTAAGTTGTGAGTTAAGACCCCCTTAGACGAAATAAGCAAAGACAGGGACATGCAAAGAACATGCAAGTGTTCATGTAGTAGGAGGGAAAAAAAGCTAAGAGTCTAAAGAGAGAAAATTCATCACTGTACCTGAAAGTGAGAGAATGCTAACAGCCTACTCCAGTGTCTAACAGCACCTCAAATTTAACAAGGTCCAGACCCATTTGTTCCGTTCCAAACCTTTTCTTTGAAAATCTTGGTATATGGATGGTGTTCCCTTTAGTGAACTACTAAAGCCGGACAACTACCATCCAGTTTTGATTTTTTACCTTTTTTTAATTCAGCAGCAACACCAGTTGGCACTACAGATGCTCCTTGATTTACCATAAGGTTACATCTCAACAAACTCGGAAGTTAAAAAATATTATAAGCTGAAAATGCACTTTATACTACACTGTAGAGTACTAGTTGTTTACTCTTGTGAACACATGGCTGTCTGGGAGTTGTGCCTTGCTGCCACTGCCCGACATCATGAGAATATTAATTACACTGCGTATCAGTAGCCAAGGAAGAGATCAAAATTCAAAATGCAGTTTCTACTGAATGTATCCCTTTTGCACCACTGTAAAGTTGAAAAATTGTTAAGTTGAACCAACATAATTTGGGGGCTGTACTTTCAAAATATATGCCCAACTGGCCATAGTTCTTCATCTCCAAGGCTACTACCCTAGTTATCATCTCTAATTAACTCCAGTTCACTACTTTAACTCATTTCCCCATCCCATAATACAATTTTGGCATAGCTGACAACCTAGTCTTAGAAACCTGATTATATCATTCCTTTATTCAATTGCTCTGGTAACAGATAATAATTTAGATTTTATTCTGTTGTCTTTATCCTTCTGATCTCAGGTCCTCTTGTTTCTCCTTTTCTGCTGGATTAAGCCCTAGGTTTGCTGCTGTTACCTCACAAAAGCTGAGCTTGGCTCCAGTACAGGATCTTTATACTTGCTGTTTGATTCAGCCTGGAATGTTGTTCTCCCTGAGCAAACCACGACTATCTCCTTTTTATTAGGTCTTGGCCCAAATATCACCTTAAAATGAATTATTACTTCACTTCTCTTAAAGCAATTTTCAGTCTTAGAAAATACAATTTTTTACCATGTCTCCAACTAGAAATTAAGGACCAGGACCTTATAGTCACTGCTCTAAATCCTTGGTTGATAGGTCATGGCACATAGTAGAAGCTTAATAAACATTTACTTTAAAGTCTGTGAAGGTTCAGTGAGATAGTGCTATCTAGTAGTTTAGTTTAAAGTCAATCTAGACCATATATTGATAAAAAGGAACCAGTAGAAAAGGTGAAGATGGAGATACAGAGAAATTCTTATAGTTCATGGTCCTTAAGTTAGGATAGAAAAGGATCAAGGGCACTGGCAGAATGGCCAGACCTTAAAGGGAAGGATGCTTAAGGATTAGGGTAAATTTAGAATCTTGAAAGCAGGGCTGTAGGGGAACAGATGTTAAGGCTTCCATGTTGCTAGAGGGAAAGAAAGGTCAGTTCAAAAGGTTAAAGTGAGTAATGGGAAAAGGCCGAAAACTGCAAAACTTGGGAGCAACAACTAACCTAGGAAATAAAAGGATTTTTGTATAAGTACCAAACTAAAGACACTTGATTGGTTCAGCCTCCATCGCAGGTATGTGGCAGCCATTTAGCTATCTGGCCTTATTTATAAAATGGAGCCATCTCGGCTCAAAAATTCAAAACAGAAGCAGTATACTCAACATATTACATAAAATTATAGCGTTTGGTTTAATGTCTTAAATAACAATCTCTAATACTCAAATGTTTCTATAGTTTTAGTTCCTATAAAGTTATACACCCCTCCAACATGCTTACTAGTACTTTGAAGACAAAAATGTCTGTGATAAAAATCCATGAATATGTGGATAAACCAACAAATGTTTAATTCATTAGACTGTTATGCAAAGCTATCCCTGTGGTTGGATTTAAAATACATTCACTGGCATTTTTTCTCTGGGTTAATAAAACCCCCTTCCAATACCCTTTCGGTGCTACAAAGGCTGCTGCAGTTAATTTTACACCTCTATAGGGAAGCAATTATGTCTTGGATGTTCAAATGCAAGAGTTCTGAGAGAAGCCAGAACAAAATCAATCCACAAGCATTCTTTGTGTTCTTTATGGAGGCTAGTTTTAAAATACACTAGCCCTTTTGCCTGTGGCCTACATTTTAATATTGGGATTTTCAAGGTTAAAAAAAAAATCTAAGGTACTATAAAAAAAGTTAAACACTACATATTTAAATACAACAAAAGAGTTAAACTTAGAATGCAGGAAAAAGTAGAGCAGTCAATACTGAATCATCTCTGACTCCCAGACTGATGAGAATTAGAAGCTGTCCACCTGATAGAAATCAAGCACAGCACTGCCTCTTAGCCTAGAAATCTAGGATATAATAGAGCTAGAGGAGGTTCCAGGAGTCCTCAAACCATCTGCATTAATATACAAATTTGTGTGTGCACATTATATATGCATTTTTCGGAAGATGGTCTTTTTACCAGATTCTCAAAGTAGTCCATGATCTAAAAAAAGGGAAGACCCATTAACATGTCAACCCTGTTTTGCCTTTTTGCTCTTCATCTATGCATTCCCTTTTGTTTTTAAAGTATAATCTAGCACCATTTTATCAATACACATTAACTGTTCTCTATTCTATTAACAAGAACTTTTTCTGCTCCTATGTTAGCTCATCCTTACATCTGTGCTTTTGCTCATGCCATATCTTTCCAATCTAAATGCTACCCTTCTTCAAGGGCTCTCAATACCATTAGTTCAAAGTTTTCTATAACTACTATTAAACACTCTCCTTCATTTAATATCCTTTGGACTTCATAGTGTGATTTACATAACATAGCATGTAAACATATGGTTTCTTAGTCATGTGTTCATCCATCCATCTACCTGTCCAACCACTCACAATTTATCAAGTGCCTCGAGTGTACCAGGCACAATACTAGATGCTGAAATAATGCAGTGAACCAAACTAAAGTCCATACTCTCTTGGAGCTTTTATTTTAATACACTGCATTTTATATTCTCAAATCACTTAATAAGCCAACTTTTTATAAAGAATTTCAACTACTGTTAGGCAGGGATAATTTTTATACTTTTGATTAACCTCATGTTAGACCCCATGTAACTGAAGGCACTTTAACCCATTTCTTGGCTAATGACATAACTTGAAAATTACATTAACCAGAAATATACACTAATGTATATTTTGTAGTTCAAAGGAAATATCTGCTTAAATGAAAAAGATTTACAGATGATATCTCCAAACAGAACCAATCTTATTTAAAACAGGATTTAACTGAAAAGTTTAATTCATTTTCAACAACCAGTATATGAAGAGAAGTAAAATGGAGAGTGGAGAGACCTAAGAAGAGGAGATAACAAAGACAGTGGTAATTTCAACCTTATGGTATAGAAGATGTTTTGTTAGAAGATGTTAGAAGATTTGTCTTCTAAGATAAGCTTTTAATGATCATTCTACTTGATACAATTCATTTATCATTTCTTAAAGCTTTGATCATGGAAAGAATACATTAGAGCTTTAAGACATCAGGATAAACCTTAAAAATTCAACTCCTTTTTCAACTTTTTAACTATACATTGGCTATATAACCTATATATGAGATAAGGCTGCTTCCAAACTAGGAATCTTGAAAATTTCATTACTTTTTGGATAGTAAGTCCAGAATTCACTATAATAAGGCAAAAACTGACAACTTTCGACGCAAAAATTTGATAAAAATAATTACTGCTTAAATCATAAACATTCTTCTGAGTATTGATAAAATATATAGACTTTCTGACATGTTGCCAGAAGAGAAAAGTTAAATATCATAGATTTTAGATGCCAATTTTATGGTTTTGGCTCATTCTGAAATCATTCAACTTCTGTCAAGCTATTGGAGTAGGGCCTAAAAAAGGATGAAACAAACAAAAATGTTCATGACGATGATGATGTCTTAAAATATATTATCTCAAGCAAATGAAAAATAAATTTTATTTTAAAAAGAAAAAAAACAGTAAACAGAAAACTAAGTATTGCACTATGTTTTCCTTTGATTTATCTTTCAAAAGGCATATGTTGAAATAAACTTCCATTTACTAATGATTTTTATTGTTTTAGATGTAGTTAACCTATATATTCTTCTGGAGCTAAATAATCAGAATCTTTTAAGATTCCTGTTGGCACTTTTTAAAGATGGCAGAAGAAAGGGTAGTGATGTGAATGGAATTTGAAGAATTACAGGTGATAACTACAGTATTCATATCCTCCAGTATATTTTGAAGTGCTGTAACTCAATGAGGATATGGCAAATATATAAAAGTATTTAATATGTATAAGTTTATGAATATCAACAATTCTACCCTATATCAAAATACCTTATTGTAAAATGAGGTTTATATATAGCCCAGAACAGTATCTCAATTCCATTTTCCTTCAAATTGAAGGAGGCATCCTGACAGAAGCTGATACCTTGAGTCTCTTCAGAAATATAAACACCTCCAAAGTGGAAAACACAGTTCCTCAAAAAGGCAATGCAGCAATTCTATCATGAAGAATTGTACATTTCAGAATGTTTCAGAAAAGCTTATACTCTGGAGAAGTGAACGGAAAGAACTAAATATATATAATCATCTACTTCCCTTCTGTTTTAAATTATCTTTATCATATGTCTATACCTTTTTGAGTACAATAATTATGGCATGAAAAAAAGGACAGAAATGTAATTTAGATCATATCATAGTCAGAGCTTACTCTTTTATGAAGAAGCACTAGAACAGTGGACAAAAGCCCAGACTCCACGTAAGCCTGGTTTCACTTACGCAGTTCATTCACATATGAGCTGTGACTTTTGGGTGATTTAACATCTCTATTAAGCCTGTTAAATCATCTGAAAATGACATTATAAGAGTGCCTACTTCATAGAATTGTGAGAAGTAAACCAATAAGTATAATGCATTTAGAATAGCATCTGGTCATGTAAGTACTATGATTATTAAACATCTTAAAAAATATTTACTTCACTAGAATGTAAAAATTTTCTGATAAAAACCAAATTGGCAAAATCAGATAAGTACAGGCTTTTACCTGGGGATAGCTGGTAGTAGAAAAATGGCAATGTTAAATGAATCTCCCTAAAACTCATCAAAATATGTGGATAAAGAGGATTCCTTCTATTAATGTTTTTGAAGGAATCTAATATTTTGATGAATTCTGAAGGACTACATGGAAATATATGAGTAAAATTCCATCTGAAGGCTGTCTTATTTATAACTCATTACAGATATTCTATGTTTTTATCTGTCAAATTACTACAAAGCTAACAATTATTGTTTATTTGATGTCTTTGTGGCTTGATAAAAAAACTGGTAATTTAACTGATAAAAATATAAATGGAAATAATCTAAGTGTTTGTTTAACATTAAGGAAATGTTTAAGTAAATTATATGCCTACCTGACTACTATATAGTCATTAAAAGTGCTTCTGAAGAATATTTAATAAAACAGGAAAATGCTCACAACAGATAAATGCAAATACAAAACTATATACATATGATCAAACTTTTGTTTTAAAAATTAGACTATTTTGACTGCCAAACTGTTTTAAAAATGATTATTCTGACTGTCAAACTTCTATTTGTGTATCACTTTCAAGATTTTTGCCATTTTCATACATTTATACGAACTATGAATTACTAGTTTCCTTTAAATTGATCTATAATTTTAAAGTTTATATAGTCTATTTCATGAATATGAAATGCTGAAGACTGAAAGACACACCATTATTTTATGCACCACTAAGAAAAACTGCTACCAGATAAACTATGATATGACACCAATTTTAAACACATCCCAATTTTGGACAAGATAAATGTGAAAAAAGGTGTGTCATAGAGGCAATTAAAATATGGTAAATTCTTAAACCTTGTCAAAGTAATGATACCCATGAAATACAGGTTTGATTGTTTTGGTATAATTTTTCTAATATGTCATATAAACCTCTAGTTACTAGGGTAAAAATATTACAAATATATTCATTCATGTTATTATCAGCTGTACACATATCACATACTATATAGATTACTCAACTATATTTATGACCAATTACATAATATTTTCATGTCAGCTATATAAATACAGGTGCTTTATAAAGAGTCCGTATATAGCTTGTTTATATGTGTGTATTTTTATGTGGAGTTGACTCTTAAGAAAGCAGTAGGTTCTAAACTGAGTGTAGTCAAAATTTTCTGACTAGATTCTAAACATAGCTTGGGGAAAGAGGTAGGACAGATAAACAAGAAAATCAGAAAGGATACACACACACACACACACACACACACACACAATTTCCTTTTGGGTTATTTAATCTTGTGTATTCAATAGGAAAGTAAAAATGTTGTTAAATTTTGGATTTCAAGAAAAATCCTGTTTACTGAATATATAGATTGAAGAGATTCTCTTCTTGAAAAAGGAATAGGAAACTACTCTGAAAGCAACTATTATCTGAGGTGAGCTATTCCTTGAATACTGTTTCTATTTCTTGAAAGAACTGGCTGCTGCGTACACACAATGCCAGTTTTCAGTAAGCCACAGTGCAGGATATAACTCCATAATCATTATTAAATTTTAATTGTCATCTACAATGGAACATTCCTACATTCTGCTTTTGAAATTTCAGTGCTCACCTTTAAAGTATTTCACAGTTTTAACTCTTAATTCTAAGGTAGCATCCTCATCACACACAAAAATAGTTTGGGGATGCTGCTGGAAAGCTGAAACAGTCCACATGTGATTGACTCCTTCTTCTATTGCTTTGTAGAGAGCAAATGCCTTGTGTGCGCCTGTTATGAGGATCATTACCTGAAAAATCATGAACATTACTTGTTAATTCTTAAAACTTATTCCAAGTGACTGAGAAGCTCTATCTTTTTAAACAAAGACTTTAATAACAATATTATTTTAAGGGCAAAATAAAAATAAACGGGCCCATATTTTTCATAGTTCAAGGTATTTATTTCTACTCTTTAAGGTAACAGCAAAGCACAAAGTGTTATATCTCCTTGTTTAACAAAATAAAATAGTACCTTATTACGTAATATTACTGAATACTGATGTGCATAAGAACTGGGAGAATGAAGAAAAATAAAAGGGCTGTTTTGCAAAAGCAGAATTACAGATCAACAAAGAATTTATATAACCAAGAATGATATACCAAAATGTTCTAGTCCAGATAAGCAATAAATATTACTTTGGAAAAGCACAGTAATCCAGAGAAAGAAGCCTGAAGACTGTGTCACTGAACATGTGGTCTCTAAAGTTGTCTAGAACAAAACCAGATTTAAAGGAGGATTCTGGATCTACTTAAATGCAGCAACTAAGCTTTAAGGACTATTTTATTAACAGGAAATCCAAGTTCTTGGTTCTAAAACCCTAACAGCCTATGAGGTAATGCAAAGAACATGCAATTGTGAGTGTGTGCATACGTTTCAGAATGAAGCTTTTATCATTTTTAGCAGTAAATTGATCCTACATAGTTTATATAAACATGTTTACAGATGTTTAAACATGATTTTTTTCTCATTATGATCATAAACTAAAAAATGAATGTTAAGGTTGATTTAATTCTAAAATATCTATAACATAAAAATTCTGCACACATTTTATATCAGATCTAAAACAGGGAAGAAATTAAAGATTGATCAACCAGATATTACTGTATTTCTTTTGTCAAGATTCATTATTTTTCATTTTGAAGGCACATTTTGATTAATATCAAAGCCAATGAATGCACAAGATATGTATGAATTTCTACTCATGTCTTTATTGATACTTCCTGTTCTTAATAGAGACTTTGGCTCAGTGAGGAATTTAATCATATCACATATAAAAACATTTTTTAAAATAAAAATGAACTATGTTAGATATAATAAGACAAGCACAATGCTGATTAATGGATCTGTTAATTAGTTTTCCTTGATGGACATTATTAACATGTTTTCCCCCTCTTAAGATTGATGTAATATGTGTTACAGAGGAGTTTTAAACACACACACACACACACACACACACACACACAAATTCAGGTTCTTTGCTCTATCATTATCTTCTGATTTATAATCTTTGAAATTAGGACTCAGGAAATAGAGTCCCAAGGGATTACTATTCACTCTGGCAGAAGTCCATAGACTAGCACTTGAACAGTCTCCAAAAAACCACTTTATACACACTTTCATTTTCAACAAAAATACCTAGTGACTGCAGCATGATGGATATTTTCTGAAATTTTTTTCAGAAGAATTTCAGAATATGATTTGGTAGTTTCAATGTTAAATACTAAACTCAGCACTTTAACTATTCAAAACAACACTATGAAATAAATATTATTCTTCCTCATATTTTGCAGATAAGGAAACTGAGACAGATATTCTGTAACTATTCCAAGGTCTTGGTAAGGATATGACATATACAAGAGGTCTGATTCCACTGTCCATAGCCTTAACTACATTATATTGCCTTGTGAGAGACAGAGAAACTATTGAAAGGTCTATCAATTAGACAATATGAGCTAAGAATCTTTTCTTATTGAAGAATATAAAAAGTTGGTAAATTTCAATATCAATGTATATTGAGAAAAACAATAAAAAGACAAACATTTATTGACGAGAAAGGGAAAATATATAGCATTAAGAAGGAAGGAAAGAAAAGGAGGCTGGTGGAGGTTTGCGGTGTGAAGAATTACTCATTAGTGTGTGTGCGTGCATAAGACACACATAATCTTTAAATAAGAATTAAATGTATGGGAAAGCAGAAATTTAAAAAAATTGCTCTCAGAATAATCTGACATTGATATGTGCATAGTTCTATCTTACCATCTCTACTATTCTCTAGGAGAGTATTTCTTATATCATGGAAAAGTTTTAGAGTAGCAACTCTCTGAAATCAAGTCTTAAGGATAAGAAGAAAAACTCCACATAGGGGTATTTCAGACAGTTACGAGGTGGACAATAAAAAACCAGAAATTTGCTTATGCTGGGGCAAAGAGAAATTAAATAGTTGAACACTTTTTGAAATCTGATAAGACAGAATATTTTTCTGTTGGAGGCTAGATTTCACCTTGTGATGAAATGACAGGGAATCAGACTCTTAATCACATAGATGAGTAATAAACTGAGCTACATTTTTGAAGAAAAAATAATTTGGGCTGTAATATAGAGAACAGGATAGGCAGAGAACAGAGATAACCATGACTTAAAATGGGTTTGCAATGATCTTTGAAAAAAATTACATATGACATAGATTTGAAATAAGGCAGTTGCGATACAGGCTCAATATTTATCTCCAAGTTGTCTGTTAAATAGTTGGAATTAGATGTGGAGAAGCAATGGAGAAAGATACACATTATAAGTTTAAATAATTTTCATGGAGAGTGTTGCTATTCACCAAGGGAGGGAATATTCAGAAGAAAGGCAATTTTGGTAGAAAGATTAAATTTTGGTAGTCTAAATAAAAGGAGTCTCAAAACATCTAGATGTCAGCTGGCAGTTGGAAATATAAAATCTGCAGCTTCAGAAAGAGGACTGGCTAAAGATACTATAGGTATTTATCACTGAATTGAGAGTAGTTTATCTTTTCGGAATAATGATAAAAGTACTGAGAAGAATGTTCCAAAATATGACTGCTATTGACATGTTAATTTTAAAAAATAAGGTCATGTAGAAGACTGCCCAAAAGTATGCAAAGTGAATATACAATGCTAGAATGAAACTTTAGGGAACAACATTCAAAAGGCAGATGAAGAGTCAGGAATGCAGACTGAGAGGGAATGGTCAAAAAGGAAGAATAATAATAGTAGAGTTTTATAACAGAAGAAATGGTCAAGAGTTGATGATGAAAAGAGGCTGGCCCAGTAGGGAAGACCTGCAGAGAAGATACTGGTTTTAGCAATTAAGAGGTCACTGGTAACTTCTGTGACTTTCAGAAAGGCAACAAAATCAAAAGCAGATTTTTAAGTTTTATTGCCTTTCCTTATGTCATTATAATTGTATATAACAATTCTTAAGATGTTGCAATAGTGAAAAAGAGTGGGCCTTTTCTTTTGAAATTACCTTTAAAATATATAGCAGTATCTTTAATCATACCTTGGTAAAAACAAATTTTAATCTTTTGAAGGTAAAGTTGACATTTGGCAAACAACCAAAAGTCAATAATAATCAGATCTGGTGGTTCAGGTGGATAACCAAGCTGTGATAGGATCAACTCTGTCCAATATGAATTATGAACATAAATAACTCATTCAAATGATTCCCAATAGTTACTGAATACCTATTATGGGACAGCCAGTCTGAGGTGCTAGATATACTTGACCCATAAACTCAGGGAGATATTAAAAAGTATTAAACCAGTGAGGCAAAAGATATTAAACCAGTAAACATAAAAAAAAAAAAAAAAACAATTGAAGTTGCAAAAAGTGCTAAAGAAAAAGAGCAGAGTGGTATGAGAGAAAATGAAAGAAAATAATTTTGATTATGAGGATTATGGTCATTAAAGGGAGCTCTGAAAGTTGAAAACTGGTGCCATTTTAGCTAAGCAAGGACTGGAAAAGTAGAGCATTTCCCACATACCATCAGTGTAAAGGCCTCAAGGCAAGGGAACAGTGACAACTGAGGGTAGTGTCCTTTGTGGTTCCTTACGTAGCTGACAACTGCCAAATCTTGAGGAAACCTGTAATAATTTCCAGGGTGTCACTTCCAGGATATGTGCGGAAGGTTCTCATTATCTGAGCTACCAAAATGTGAAGATACTTACTGATGTACTGAGCACTTAAAAATTTAGTTTCCCATTCAAATCTATTTTCCATTTAACAGTAGTATCAGCTCCACACATGAATTCAAACTTTAAGTGTTGGGAGCCCTTTGCAAGCTGCTTTGGCACTGCTGCTGATAAGGAATTATCAGTTCTTGGAACTCCAAAGGGAGGAGAATTATCAGCTCTTGGAACTCCAAGGGAGGAGGTTTCTCTTGGCCTTGTGTTAATCTCAGCTATTGTTTCTGGATACTTGTAGGTTTTGTTTTGAGCAGTTTGTCCCGTACTCAAGCTGTATAAGTATACTGTGCTAAATAAACTCGGTGCTGCAGCTTTGACTGTATGCCCTCCCGAGATCTTTCTCTTCTCTGTCTTTTTTCCTAACCCTCACTCCCCCACTCAGGACTGTTCGACTCCGTCCGGCGGGTTCTGGCATTTAAGTATATTCGCTATTAATGAAAATGACTGAAGAACAGCTCACATCAGGGTTAAAACCACTGGCAAATGGAAATCAGTACAAATTAAGCCCTCCAACTGAAGATAAGAAAATCTTTAACTATGACAGGATACTTGTTTCAAAAAAAAAAAAAAAAGTCATGAAAAAATCAAAGCACCAAGGCCCATGGGAAAATGATGAAGCTCTAGAACAGTTCTGCTATTATTTTCTTTATAATCATGCTGAGAACAAATACTGTGAGGTGAATAGCCTCATATAATTTTGTAGGACTGACCAAGAAAAACAATAAATATCTGAGCAATTCTCTGTTAATTCTAAGAATTAACATAAGAGTTACATTATAACTTAAATCTTGTTAAATGTAGGAAATCTATTTGCATAATTCTCAGTATCATATTTTAAAAATGATTGCTCTAAAATGTATTTCCAACTTATTTACTACAAAATTTCAGTCTTTGAAAGGTTTTTCATATACTGATGATTTTTAGACAAAAAACTCCTACATTTTGAATATTTGTAAGTCCAACTCTAGGTATAGTTACATCAAGATCAGTTTTTAGTCATTATTCCCTTGTCTGTACTCTTTCCTCTGAAACTGTCCCATCTGGCTACCAGAAGGAATGGAATTTAAAGTTTCCATATAATCTAACCACTTATAATCATGAGCTGACTATAATTTGTTTTGTTATTCTCAGGGAAGGATAGCCCAATTAAAAATTTAAAAATTAGGCAGGGTCTACTGTTCAGAGCTCTTGCCTTTTAAATGTAGCAAATTTAGAACAGATCCAGTCCTAGCTAGGTTCTTTTTCTGCTGGAAACAAACTGGGATACCCTCCTACCATCAAGAAGCACTAAATTATCCTGAGACTCCAAAAGTAGCTTAGTGTTAACTAGCACTGCATCTTTGTCCCAGCAGTTTTTCAGAAGACTTTTCCCTTAAAAATAGACCATGTATGATCAGGATGATTTTAGGATATCAAACTGTAAAGCAGGAATAGGCAAGTGAAGCATTATCCTGAAAGAGGTGGTACCTAAAGCTTAAGTTTATAGCTCCAAAAGACTTTAGTTGAATTCTAAATATGGAAATGAGACTGACAGAAGTTACTGAAAGCTAGACAACAATTTAAAATGTGAACAGGATTCAACCAAATTATCACTTATTTGGCACCATAATTCCTCCAAAATCTAAAGATATCAAAGGAAAAATGTTAAAGAACTTTTAATTCTTACTTCTCTAGCATCCATCACTGTCCCCACACCAACTGTTAGAGCCATTGTTGGCACCTTCGATAAATCTCCATCAAAATATTTAGCATTTGCCAAAATGGTGTCCATGGCTAGAGTTTTTAATCTTGTCCTTGATACTAAACTGGATCCTGGCTCATTGAAAGCAATATGACCATCAGGACCAATTCCTTTCAAAAGAAATACACAAATACACATAAAGTAAATAAGGTTTCTCCAAGTTCAACATGTTTTTAAGAGCTAAGAAATAGTCATATCATACTTACCTTGTTTTGATAGCTGAATTTCTAATGCTGCCTTAAAATATTTGTTCCTGTATTTGATTCAACATATATTTTGATGTTTTTCATATGTTTAGCATTTAGCTAGCATGATTCTAATAGCAGTAACATTAAGTATCTCCTTATATTAGAATAACACTTTACAGTTTATAAAGCATTTTCACACGTATCATCTCAACAACAGACACATTAACAATCTAGTGAGATAGATTAGGCATATTTATTTCCCTCATTTCCCCCACCTTTTTTAAGCTCAGAGGAAACTGATTCGTAAGGAAAATATACGACTTGTTTAAGGTAACAATTTAGTATATACATAGAGGACCCTAATCTAAATTTTCTGATTCCTACCCAGTGATCTTTATACTCACACTTTAAGCTGCTTGGTTATAGCCTGGATGGGGCAATTAACTACTGCACCTTCCTGTAGGTACAGTTTCCTCAATTCTAAAAATGTCTAGACTGGACAAAATACTATATAGGACAGAAGTTTTCTTCAAACTTTTTTTTTTTACTATAACCTCTTATAAAAAATACATTTGACATTGCAATCTAGAACATATACACACTCATACACACATATAAATATAAAACAAGAATTTCATGAGACAATACCTACCTTTACTAGGAGCCATACAAGCTACATTGGCTACATTTCATTTCATTAACAAAACATACAAAACGGAAACACTGGATGAGACTGACTACATCAACTGTATGACCTAATAGTGATGACTAATTGAAAATAGTTGTTTAAAATTTGAAACTATAGCTCTAAGGTCTGCCAGCTGTAATACTCTAGGGCTGCCTGTAAAATTTAGCTAAAATATGACTTTTCTTATTTGAAGGAAATTGGAGGTAAATCTTCTTATAAAATCAAGAATGTCTCTATGGCATAAATAAATCAAGTTTCATATATATGTACTCTACTAGCTAGTCAGATTTCTGGAAACTTCATTCAAAAAGTAACCCTACAAGTTCTGAGTCAAAATATCTGTTACATTTATAATCTGCAAATTTACTTTAATGATAGATATGTATATTTTACTGATTCTTAACATATAACTCTAATGAATTTTCCCAGGCTCGCTCCAAAAAGGTAAAATACGATAAAGAATAGCCTGGTTTCAAAGGAACAAAAAAATAAATGAAAACCTCAGAAAGCAAATATATAACTACTAAAGCACAACAATCTGGGAATCATTAATGTGGGGACATAAAACCACCTACATGTGGTTAACATGTATGGACTGTTTCCACCATTAAGTTTGTGTCTGCTTGTAAATATATTTTAAATTATAGATATGCATTTCTCTCTAAATTTGTAAAACTGTTGTTTCACCTCTTAAAATACACATCTGCCTAAATATTTATATTTATGTTTAACTATGTATGTAAAAAGAGGAAAGGATAAAACAAGGAAAACAGAAGTTCCAGAAAAAATTAGAAGTGTTCCAAGATCAACACCAATGGTCTCACTAGTGATGTGAGTCATACAAAAGTATACAGCAAAACTGAAATTATCAGCAATAGTTCACAATGTAAAAAGGGTCAGTACATTCCTTTACTAGACCATTAGTAATTATCAAAATCTGAGCTTCCTGATATAAATTGTATTTTAAAAGTGTTTAGAATGTTTTAGAAAGCTTTATAAACTTTCTTAAAAATAATCCTCAAGTCTAAAAACAAAGACTAATTTTTATTCAGTCTTTAAGTTGAAACTAAGATATCAACACCTTTATAAAAAATCTGTGGTGGTAAAATGTAAACTTCATGAAAGTAAGGATTTCACCTTCTCCATTACTGCATTCTTACCATGTACAACAAGACATGACACATAGAAGGCCTTCACTAAATAATGGCTGAATAAATGAATGGATGGTTTCTATTCTTTGATATGCTCATAGTTTCTCCCTGCTGCTTCTACCCTGCTCTGCTCCCCTCACAACAGGGGATAAAACAATTATAATACCCTTTATCTCTCTTAGGCAGAATGATTGTGGTCTAGGGATAAGTGCTTGTCTCAGGCTAAAACAATGAGAATTTCTCTCTGGAAACTCTGAAACTTGACCAGGGATACAGAAAGAAAAAAAGGCATCTTGAGCTGTTGCACCTGATGGCAGCACTGTAGGAAAGGGTTGATGAGTTCCTATTTTGGAGATCTGATGCTCCTAAATTCTTGTTTTTCCAAAAACTTGTTTTTTCCAATTCTTCTATCAATTCTCTGAGTTGCCCCAGAATCATTCCAATTAATACAGTTTTGGTCCCATTAGCAGATTATTACTTGTAAACCAAAACATCTAATCATATAACCAAAGGAGTGGGTTAAAGTTTTCCCCATTGTCTTATTTTTTCTTTTAAAAATAAATTATCTTAAGATAATTTAAAAGTTAATGCTTTTAGAGTCTATTTATAAATTTCATGTTTGTGTATTTTATTGCTGGGGTGGGTCAGGGATTGCATTATACACTTTACCCTTTCTCTCAACACTTTTGTCCTTAGACGAAGAAAATGAACTTTTGAGAGTATATTTCATCATTTCTCTTTTCTACTGAGAGAAGGGAACTCCTGCTTCAGTCCCCAGGAGTGAGCAATGGTGGATTAATAATCTTGAACTCTTCTTTCTCATCCAACTATTTCCAATTCAGAGGGGAGGTATAGGAAACCCCATTTTGGCCTCAAGTCCAACCTACAATCTATAATCCAACTTTACCTTTAATAAAGCTGACATTTTGATCCCATTTGGCTCAGTTCTTAGTGTTTTTATTAACCAAACCCTGGAACAAAAGAAGGGTAAGTGGTAAGACCCAGATACCAAACCTCATCTTGAAAATCCAATGATAACAAACCTACATCAACAAAGGCAAAGAATCAAATGAGATTCTTTCATGAATACACCTCCAATAACAGAGTATTCCAAACAGGAAAAGTTCAAAGAAGGTGCAAAAAGCTAACTATTTGTTCCTTACATTCAGAGTAATTATTGTCTTTTGGATGGTAAATATAAAATGTCAGACCCTGAATCATCATCATGTGACTGACTAGTAAAGACATTAATGGAATAGGAAAGGAAATCCTCTAAATTTTTTTTTTTTTTTTTTGGTGGGAGAGAACTACAGGAAACTTAAGAGAAAAATTGGTTAAAAATGGAGTACAATTATTTTTATTAGTAAGAGTCATTAATAAGTAATTATAATTTATGATCCATCAGTTTCAAAGGGAGGAAATGCACCAAGAAGTGTTAACTAAAAAGAAATGAGAAGTGACTTAAAGCTGTGGGGAAAGAAGAAAGTTCCACTAGAAATCTTTTATAAGGGAGATTCAGCCTTAAACATTACGTTAAGCTATAGATACTTCTAAAAAGCAAGGAAATGAATATACAGAAGTTAAAGAGTTCTTATCAGTTTTTTCCCCAGTAAATTCTATTTCCCGGCCTTGAGTCCCCAAGGGATGTGCCACATTGCTCATTCTGTAAAGTCAATAAATTAACAGGAAAAAAAAAATCCTCAAATGAAAAAGTAAAATAAAAATGACATTTTTCATGCAGCCATTTTTAACACCGAACCTCTAATAACTACATGTCTTTTTGTATAACAGCAAATAAGTGAAAATACTTCTTGATAAAACTAAGATAAATAATTTAGGTATATTATATTTCAGTAATTCTACTTGATTTTGGTATGGAGTTTAGGAAATCTAAAGAATGCATAGGTGGTACACTCCTTAAACATTCTCAAACATCTAATAGCCTTGATATGGGCAGAAGCAAATAGTAATTATCTCAGAATGGACAAAAGTGGAGTGTAAATGTTTTCCATAAATATTGAGGTAATATTAGCAAATTTTATTTCAAATGTAGATAACTTTCTATTTGGGAAAGCAAAATAGTTTTAACTTAGATTATTGCTCAATAAAAACCATCCCATCTACACAAGTAACTGATTGATACTGGTTCTGCTAGACAGACATAAAAATTTCCTTAAAGAGAAAATTTCAATCTTGTTGGCTACCCTTAGAGGTAATCTAGTAAAAAAAAAATTAGAACATTCAATGAATTAAGGACAATTATATCAGTATCTACAGTTCAGAGAGAAAGAGATTGAAGTAACATTGAGTGGAGTAACAACTACATACTAACTATTGTGTAAGGCATTTAATACACGTTTTAACACCTTTAATTCTCTCAAATTTTGGAATGGTTACCATTAATCCTGTTTTACAAATGGCTTAATTATACTGAATCTCAATGGCTTAATTAAACTTCTCAAGATCATACAGACAGTAAGTGGCCAAAACACAATACAAATTTATGTCTGAGAGTAAAACCCAATTTTTCCCAAGGGCAACCAACTGCCTAAACCATACTTAGTCACCTTGACAATAAATTAACATCACACACCTCTATCAAAGATCTAATTTATGTAATTTTCACATTCTCCAAATTATTTATAAGATAAATCCAGAGAACTTAATGTTAATTTAGAGCTTTAATATTTAGTTGGATACTGAAGAATCTGCCAAAAAACAATTTTGGTTTCAGTTTAGTTGATGTTATTCTGATGCTACTATCCTATTCTCATGGTAATGAATTAGCTGTATCACAGGCTTAAAATGATGACAGAAAACTCGTCATTACACAGGAAATTATTCCACCTATTTTCAATGATAACTGTATGCATGTTGCACGCACGCACACACACACACACACACACACACACACTTCAAGTGTAATTTAGTCAGCATTTAATCACTTTGGAATTTAATTGTACAGCTTAATTCATATTAATTAAAGGCTGATGATAAATAAAATCTTACATCATTCTTAACTGATTTCTTAGCGAGATGAAGCAATTTAGTGACCAGTAGAGAAAGGCTAAAATCCACTTGTTCCACATGCAAACTTTGAGAGATTAACCTCGTAATGTGATAAGAAAGCTGGGTTAAAGTTTTAAAGAAATAGTACAAGGATAAGAATATCATTTAGGAAAGGAAACACATCACTTGTTTTGTAAGATATGGTAAACTGTCAATTCTAAAGAATTAGAAAAATTTGGTAAGGACTGGGACCTATTTCTCAAGATATAATTTAAACAATCCTAACTCACACACTTAAGATTCTTTGATAAAAATAAAGTAAAATAGAAATCAGTAGGCAAATAAGTAGGTATTATAGACAGAGTTGTTCCTTACATCAAATGGGAAGATTTTTTTAATTCAAAGCATCTCATCTACATACTAACAAATAATGAATGACAAAATGTTTTACATACCTCCAACAAAAAGATCAATTCCTCCAGCTTCTTTTATTTTCTTTTCAAATGCATCACATTCCGCCTGTAAATCTGCAGCATTCCCATCAAGAATATGAGCATTATTAGGGTCTATATCAATATGCTTAAAAAAGTTATTCCACATGTAAGAATGGTAGCTTTCAGGATGATTTCTGGGAAGTCCTAAATATAAAGTTAATAAGTAAAAAAGTAATTATTTCTAGAAAGAAATCTAAAATTTACTTTTCTGATTAAACCATAAATGCTATTTTTTAAAAAAAATACACACACACACACACGTTTATTGGGGTAACAATGGTTAATAAAATTATATAATTTTCAGGTGTACATTATCATGTGACATCTGTATATTCTATTGTGTGTTCACCGTCCAAAGTCCAGTTTCCTTCAGCTACCATATAATTTGATCCCCTTTACCCACATCCTCCTCCCCCTCCCCCCACACATATTTGACCCCCTTACCCCATCTACCATCCCCCTCCACCCCATCCCACTAGTAACTACTACTCTATAGTCCTCTGGTAACCACTAGTCTATAGTCCATGTCCATGAGTCTCTGTTTGTCCTGCTCATTTGTTGCTTTTAGGTTTATACACCACATATAAGTGATATCAAGTGATTTTCAACTTTTTCTGTCTGGCTTATTTCTGTCTGGCATGATTATCTCGAGTTCCATCCATGTTGTTGCAAATGGCAGTATTTCATTTCTTCTTATGGCTGAGTAATATTCCATTGTATATATGTACCACAGCTTCTTTAGCCAATCATCTATCGTAAGGCATTTTGGTTGCTTCCATGTTTTGGCCACTGTGAATAATGCTGCTGTGAACATTGGTGTGCAAATATCTTTATAGATATGAGTTTTCAAGTCTTTTGGGTAAATACTCAGTAGAGGGATTGCTTGATCATATGGTAGATCAACTGTAAGTTTTCTGAGGAATCTCCATATTGTTTTCTATAGTGGCTGAACCAATTTGCAGTACCACCAGCAGTGTATGAGGCTTCCTATTTCTTTACATCCTCTCCAACATTTGTTATTGCTTGTCCTGTTGATTATAGCCATTCTAACAGGTGTGAGATGGTATCATATGGTGGTTTTGATTTGCATTTCCCTAATAGCTAGTGATGTTAAGCATCTTTTCATATTTTTGTTGGCCATTTCTATGTCCTCTGGGGAGAAGTGTCTGTTTATAAACTTTCTATACCATATTCAATTTAATGTAGAATTTTTTTTATGTAGAACATATGATTATTATATGCCAGACATTACTTTAACCACTGCACATGTATTAACTCAATTTGTTCAACATCTGTGAAAATACTATTATCATTTTCATTTTATAGATGAAGAATAGAAGCACAGAAAAATAAATAACTTTCCTAAAGTCACATAGCTCATAGAGGGACTAGAGTTCAAACGGAAGTCTAGTTCATGTGCATTTAGTTACTATACTTCTCAAGCACAAAATTTTAACCAATGAAACTGACTTATGTATTAAGCTCCGCAGAAATTAATAAACCATACAAGTGAAATGTTTCTCCTGTATTCTTCTTATGTGTTGCAAAGTATATTGCATCACAACAGTTCTTTGGGTATCCCTTAGGCTACCATTAAAAATGTAGTATTATATTTAAGTTTTAACATAGTTTATATGCATCATAGATCTTTCTAGGTAAGCAAGTTAACAATAAGTGAATTATAAAAGTTTCACAGCTGAAAATATAAATAGCTTTATACCTGAAAAATCTTTTAATAATTACTTTTACATACATATTAGTTTATTTTTTCCCCCACAAGACTGGTTTTAACTTTGCCTTAAGGAAAAATTAAAAAAAAAAAAAAAAAAAAAAGAGAGAGAGAGAGAGAGAGAGAGAGAGAGAATGAGACTATGAACAGATTGGATCGAAGTTACAAGACTGGTAATTTGCAGAGCTCAAGATGAACGCAGATATTGATTGCTAGATGCATATTCTTTCTACTATATTGTTCCAACATCTCAAAAATATATTTTTTTAATATAAACTCCTAACCTCATCACAAGGCTGTATATTATACTCTAGAAATATATTCATGTTATATTCAAAACATAATTTCAAATAATAAATTAAATATTCTGAAAATATATTTATTTTATTTAAAATAAAATATCTAAATAATATAGTCAAATAACATAGCTTACCTACATATTCATCCATGTTAAAGGTCTTCACATATTTAAAAGAAAGGTCTCCATTCTTGTGATATTCTATTAGTTTTTTATAACATCCTAAAGGTGTACTCCCTAAAACAGATGAAGATTACATTTTCTAATGTAACTTGAATATCTAAAAAAGTTTACAGTAACTTTTTTCTTAATATTCTATGTTTCTAAATTATTAGGCAAACAATTATTAATTTAAATATGTAGTAAATTAACAAATATGTTGAATTAGTCTTTTCAGGTACTTCAAAATTTTAGTAAACTAGAATTTGTTATGAAAGTTGGAAATCTGTAAACAGAAATTACAGTTCAGAAAATTATTCTTGAGTTGTTGGGAATTTAGAATTAACACTGTACATTCCAAGATTAGAAACTTTTAGAGAACACATTTAAAGAGAAAATATCTACCTTTTGAGAAAAAAATTTAGAAGATTTGTAGGATAAACAATATATAAATGGGTCAAGTGTTGACCATTTATTGAAATCAAAAGGGAAACCAAAGCTAAATTTAAATATTGTCCCTACTCTGAAACTGGCAACATCTGAGTGAGGAATCTTAGCTTTTAAGTTTTTAACTGGAGCTTCTGTGTCTCATTTTGTGTTATCTTCAGCGTGTCAGCTAAAATGTAAAATGTAAAATGACTTCTAGAAAATGGCATCTCAGTTTTGGATACCTCATCTGAATTCCTGATTTTACTGTTTTACAAATGTAATTCTTATACATGTCTTACAAAATTTAGAGATGTTTGATAGTGCTTCATGATATGTCACAATAAAGATAAATAAAGTTAGCCTCTTGAGGATGGTCTCTTTTGTTTTCTGAATTTGCTATATTTTTTTCATTTTAACTACAAATAAACATTAGATCATCTGCATTCTTACAGCAAATGACCTAGCCCTCCAAATCCTGGTTGGGGTATTGATTCCTAGTCACCTACCATCACAGAATAGGCAAAACACCTGTAGACAAAATTATACTGAAGTGGCAGACAGAAGTATGATAGAACTAAACAGTTCCTGGCCAAAAAAAAAAAAAAATTACACACACACGTGCAAATTCTAGAATAGTAAAAAAACTGCTTCTCATTTGAGATGACAGGATAACAGAAGTGGCTATACATAAGAAATATCTCATAGACAGGTTCAGAAAACAGAAGAGTAACAGATTTTCTTAAAGTTCAGCATAATACTGTTTTAAAATGAAATTAACAATTTACAATTTATGTGGCGAATTTTACAATTCCATCTCTAGGAACTATTCCCCACTAACATGAAACCTGGCTAAAGATGGATAGATATGGTTTTCCTTCTTTCTTCTAGAAGCATAAATATTCTGTCTTTCAGTGTCAAGGGCATAGTTATAGGATTCCCTCCTTAACTTAAGGATATATAAATTTAAAGAGTGAGAAGTTGCTACAATGGTGATGACAAAAAAAATATTAATTTTTTACTTTTGTAATCAAAGTGAAGAAAAAAACAAAAGATATGGTATAGGGGGTACCGATTAAAGAAACTTCATTTCAGTTTGCTTCGTAGTACTCATTTACTAACATAACTAACATTTAGCAAGCGCTTACTATGATTCGAATAAAACAAAGATTAGCACCATTTCTATGCTAGAATAACTCACAAAGAAAGGGATAAGCAAATACAAAATAACCACAACATAAGGAAAAATATTATAAATAACCTATCAGAAATCTGGAGTACAGTGAATTGAAAACTATAGTCCTGCTTGTTGGAAGAAGGATAAAAGAAGATGACATTTCAACTGAGCATCAAAGGAGTGGAATTCCAACAGTCAAAGATGGGGTAAGTTGTAGGAAAAGATGTGGGAGGTTGTTCAGAGATGATATTTGTATACCTACAATGTGCTAGATGCTATTTTAATATTTTTGTAAATTAGTTCATGTAAATCTCACAATCTTGGGAAGCTGGCATTATCTTTTCCATTATGAAGATGGGAGAACTAGGTCAAAAAGATTAAGGAATTTGCCAAATACCAAATGGCAGTAAAGCCAAAAATTCAAGAGATTTTGTCTGATTCCAGAACTCATAAAGTGTTCATTATATAACACATTAGCAACACCAGTGAAAGTAAAACCAGCAAGTTCAGGCCTATTCTTTGAACTAAAAGCATACTAATTTGCCCATCATGATTCAGTTTACAAGAACAGTGGGAATAAGTCAGGGAGGTAAGTCAGGCCTACAGCATGCAGGCCCTTAAATGTCAAGCTTGTCAAGATCACATCAATAAACATATACTGAACAGATATTCCTCAGAAATGTGCGTGGTGGAAAGGCATAACTCCAATACATGTTACTTGCAGTTACAGAAATATATGTTTAAATTTCAAAAGTGGGGCTGGGGTTACAGAGGGGGCATGATTAACATTGGTCAACGGTCAACAAAGGAGAAAGCAGAAACCATCAACAAAGGTTTTCCAGAGATATTCCCTCGGCAAGTGTATTACTAGGCAGCTTTACTATCCAGAATAAAGCAAAAGTTGTATATATGAATACACAAAAATATGTTTAGTACTACTGGCACTTACGACTCTGAAGCCATTCCACCCCTAAAGTCAGGTTACTATTTCTACATCATAATTAAGACAGAGTGATTAAGTCAGCTAGTCTGAATGTAGCACAAGTTTACTGTATGCAAAACGATACAGAGGCCATGGTTCAAACATCAGGGCTCACGTATCAGAACTGTGGTTGCTGAGGAGGCCCAGAACTGGTCTGTACAATTTTTTAAAATAACTCTCTGCCATTCTCATCAAGATCTACTTCACTGGACCAAAAACCAAAAAGCAAAACAAACAAATAAAAAAAAATCAACTTGGTGAGCTAAAGGGTACCTTTAATGGAATTATTGAAGTGGAAAAAATATGATAGTACCTTTTTTGTAGCTGGCATGTATGGAAAGAAGAGCTGAAGAAAATACTGTTTAAATAAAACACACTGATGGGAACTTTATATGGTAATTACAGTATACAAGGGACTTGTACAAACACTCTTATTTGAGCCTCAAAACAGATAGTAAACTATTATTATCCTTATTTTCCTAAAAGGTAAGGAAACCAAGACTTAGGGATGCAGAACAAATGCTTTGCAGTAACCAAGAAAGTAGCAGCTCTGATTCCAGGTCCAATACTTTTTCCTGTGGAAATCCACAAGATCAAATAAAGTGCCACAAGATCAATGATACCACTTGGCTATTTTTTAAGAAAAACCTTAACAGAGAATTAAATCCAATAAAATATTTAATTAATGCATAGGTTTACTCTGTCATGAAGATATACCAATCTGCAACTTTTCACTTACAGTACTTCTATAATAGAAAGAAAATAAACATAGAAATTGCAAAGGGCTAATATGGTAATATGAGGCAACAAAAGAGGTAAGAGGCAGCAGCACATATTCTAGGAACCTCTTAATGATTAATAAGAAGGCTAATCTATTAAGAAATTACATAAACAGTGACAGTGGCATCCCTAAAAACAAAATACTACTAGAAAAGGTACAAAAATACTATGACCATCATTTGTTAGAATATTTCCTTTTGTATTTTGGGGTGGTAGATAAGATGGAATTTAAACAAAGAAATAGTAACAAAATGTAGCTATTAAGACATATATACATATACATATATATATATATATATATATATTTTTTTTTTTTTCTTCTGGCTTTATATACTAATATGTTCAATCACTGATATGGCAAGAAATAAATGGGAAACACATTTTACTAAGGAAAACCCTTCAATCCTACAACCTTAGGTATCGAAAATGGAAAAAAGTGGTATATTACCTGTTGGTAAACCCAGTGTAAAATATCTGTCCTGGCCAGGTTTGAACTGAATGATGCGATTACAGATGTATTTAGCTGCCCATTCACTAGCCAAGTCATAGTTATCAAGAATTACAAGCCTCATTATGGTGATGCAGGGCTTCCAGGACAGGAAGTTCAAACCTGAGAAAATTCCATTGTAGAACACTTTAAGTAATTTACAGACACTTAAAAAATGTATTACATTGATGACTTTAAAAAGGACATTACTTAAGAAAGACATGCATGTATACAAATCCAATCTGTACTTTTACAGTAGTAAGAATAGTTGTTCTCTTTTGAACAGAACTTGGGTTCCTGGTAGTGGGCTAGGTCATTTACATATGTTAAGCTGTACAACAATCTTCTGAAGTAAATATAACACCCAGTTTTAGATAAGGACAGGGAGTCACTCAATTTTAGGTCACACAGTTACTAAGTGATAAAGCCAGAATTTATATTAAGGCAAATTTACTGTAAAAACATCACATTGCACTGTCTCTACAAGCATACTGTATAAAGCAACATAAAACAAATTTAAAGGCAAACAAAGCAGTAGTCATCTCTTGACTGAAAGGCAATGGTAATAATGATTACTTAGCAACTTTTGGGTTACTTACTAAAATTCAGAATTATCCCTATAAAGAAAGTCATAACCAACCTACTCTTTATTAAATAATGTTATGTGCACTTTTAAAAAATTTCAATCACTATAAAAAGATATGAAGTAAAAAAAGAAAATTTGACCCAAATTCTACCACTCATAAATAATTCTTTGTTATTAGGTATAAACCATTCCAAATATCCATCCAATACAAATATAAATAAATAGAATGTATGTAATTTTTAATAATTTGATTATACTAGACATGCTATTTTTAATAAAAAGCATGACATTTAATTCTTCCTGCATGCAACAGAAGAAAAAGAAAACAAAGTGAACTAAAGAAACTGCTGATCTTTGGGGAAAAAAATTTCTTCGCAAAAAAAACAATTTCAGTGCCTAAAAGAGTACTCTAAGGTTAAGAAAAAATATTAAAATATTGAGAGCAGAGTCATTTCAAAACTTTATGATTCCATCTTAGACAATGTGGATTGACCTACTATCATAAAAGAGAAAACTGCATTCTTGCACTTCCTTACGTGTCAATTTCTGTAAGATGTAATTTTTTATACTGTCAAGATTTACAACACTGACACTATAGTGAAATTCCTGGTTTTAATTCTTAGTTTTATATTTCCACAATTCCCAAATTTTAGTTTTATAGTTAAATGAACCTGTCACCCAAACCAATTCTTTTACATATGGCTTCAGCAGTCCTGAATTCTGTACTCAAATACTTTACATACGGCAATGTTACATTTTTTAAATTAATGGGACTTGTTACAATGAATATATGGAATCTGAATGATGTTCTTAGGAACATAATAATTTAGAATTCTAGTATAACAAAAATTTATGATCGCCATGATCTAAAATTCTGGCACAGTAACACGAGATAAATACCATATGCTTGTTAAAAATGCAGATTCCGAGGCCTCTCTCACTAGACATAGTATTTCTGAAATAGGGTCCAGGGAGTCTGCACTTTTATAAATATTACAGGTGATTCTTACTATATCAGTTAGAGTTAGATACCACACACGGTGACTTCATTGCAGAGGTTCAAGTAAGTCTCTCAAGTCATGTACAGGCATGTTTTGTTTTGTTTTTTAAACTTTGGAGAGCTCAGTGTTCACTCCCAGAATTCCCAAATGAATTATCTCACCCAGACTAAAGTAGAATGATTTTGCCACATTTATTCAGATTAAGATATGTTTTTTGTTTGTTTGTTTGTTTTGTTGTTATTGTTTTGTTTTACCTATCCTGAGATCCAAACTCCTGGGTCCTGGGCAATTCTCTGGCATCACAACTAGACAGCATTCAAAAAATGACAAAGAACTATACCTTTCCTCATCTTCCTCAGGTGCTGATTCATTATTAATGTGCAGCACTTGGAGAAAGAGCTGCAGAAAACAAATCTATGAACTTTAGAGCTGGATGAGAACTTCTACATGACTTAGGTTACACAGCAAATCTAGAATCCCTGCTCTGGGCATTTCCCCTACACCACACTATACTTGCCCTAAAAAGGTCTGTGAAGCCGGGACTAGGAAGGTGGCGTGCAGGGCAGGGGTGAGGATCCCGATGAGGGGCGAGAAGCAGCAGAAAAGGGCTGTGGTCTCCGCCCAGAAGGCGGGGGCTACAAACCCCCCTCCACTGAGCAGCTGCTGGGCCCATTCACTCCGCAAACTGTAACGAAAGCAAATGAGGATGACTTACAATTTTTTAACAAGTGTCAAGAGAAAGCCGCCGGAGAGGAGCTAGGGAAGCCCCTTCTAGGAGGCCTAGTTTCGCAGAAGACGAAGAGCGCCAAGTTTGATGCCCCGCGCTTAGGGCTCCGCGTCTGCGTCTCGGCACAAAGCCCATCCGAGGGGACAATGACTATCCGGGTCCCCAGGCCAACTCCCCTTCTAGGAGCATACCCCTGCACTCACCGGTAACCCAGCAGCTCTTCCGAATCGCAACGGCGAGAAAAACCAACACACAGCAACCCTCGAACGACCCCGGCCGGCGCGTGGAGCTCTAAGCCCAAAGACCCGGATGCAAACTGAAGCGCAGGAGAGAGGGCGGTGCGGCCTGCAGCTGCTGCGCATGCGCATGCCCCTGGATCGTTGGGGTTTGGGTCGTGGAGGGCTGTCTGTCAGAGTTCCTCGTGGCAGGAAAATCCTCCTACAACGGAGTCTCCAGATGCTGGGCCATTACCTTGACGCTACTCTTTTTTTTTTTTTTTTCATCTCTCAGAGGTTGAATTGATTTAGCTTCTTTGGGTTTATGAAATTTAACATGTAGGGCTACAGTGCTCGAACATAAATATAATTTATGGTTGTTGCTCATAGCTTAGCGCTTTTTATCCACAGGCTCATCAAACAAAGTTAAGTTTGTTAAGTGCTGCAGAAAGGCATAATGTATACCATGAGAAACCTTGGAGCAGCTCGGTAAGAGTAAACCTAGAAGGAGATTTTAATGGGATATGGATTTGTGCTGAATGGTTCTGAAAAGAGGGTAAAGGAAACAGAATCACAGATCTCTTTTTCAGGAGGAGAAAGAAGAAAGCAGGACTGGGGAAGTGAAAGCAGCAATCACAAAAGAAGGATTGAGTGGCTTCACTATGTCCCATTAGGAACATCCAGGGTTCTTTTAGAATAGTCTTTCACCAGCATGGAATGACAGGCAGACTCAAGGTGCTGTCTCCTTGGACACTATAAAGTTAAAATAAATATGAAATGTAGTGTCCTGAAACTCCTTATCTATAGTTCTGTACCTGGGGTGTGAATCCAACCTGCTTCTCTGGGTCAAGTGACCCCTTTGTTTACATTCTGTAGCCAAGAAGAGTAGGTACTCCATTTTCAATGATATGAGTTCAAACAGCAAAGTTTCTCATAAACTGATATTAGAAGACAAGGTTTGTTAGCACTACAGCCTGAGTTAGTTTACAAAAGCAGTTTTTAACACCTTCTCAGTACAGTAATGTATCATTTAACAAAAATCCGTTGTGCATCTACTGTGGTCAAAAAGACTTGCAAGTAACAAAAAGCTTTGCAGGGAATATTATTGGATCATAGTGGGATATAAGTGAAATGTATTCTTTCTCAATGGGTTTACTTTATGAGTTCCTGACACTAGAAAAGTAAGTTCTGCTCCTGCTGTAAGTATCGACTATTAAAAATTTTGTTTTGATTATGCTGTATCATGTCCTCTCTGCCTTTTTTTCTAAATTAGTGAGTCTCTTGCAACCCATATGTCATGCTCTTTGTACAAAGTTTAAAGCAAAGAATTGCTGCTATCAAGAGTAAAAGATTTAATACTAAACTGAAAAATTCTTTTTGAGAAGGGTGGGAACATATAAGTTGAGTCATTTGTTTGTCCATTCAATAAATATTTACCAAGACCCTATTATGTATCAGACACCAACATGAATATAACAGACAAACAATTCTTGTTCTTAGTGAACTAACAGTCTTCTAGGAATAGAGACATCACCTGGTAAATCCTAATAAGGCAAAATAGTCTAATTGGGATATTTCTTTATGTTTGGGAATGACTTGAGCCTAGGAAGGACCAGTGTCATATTCTCAAAATAAAGCCCCAAAGAATGGCAAGACTACTAGAAAAGTCCCTCCCTGAACAATGGTTTTGGATGAAGAGTTTTGAAGAAAAGTTTTAACAGGCTGTCACTCAAGCAAGGTGACAGACTTATGGTGGCATAGGAATGGTAGAGTAAAGGTGGCTATGTAGGTGACAGGAAAATATGCCTGGTGACAACCCTGGTCTACTACAGGTCACAGAGAGAAGCATCAGACAGCAGTCATACCCTGTGATTCTGAATAACTAATATAGAGCTGTAGTTAGCTGACTCAGAGCCTGAAATAGTGTTTCAGTCAACACATATTATACAAGTGTAGGCCAATCAAAAAAGGATATTTCAGCAGCCAATGAGGTTATATGCTTAAGACCAAAAAACACAGGAAGAGATAACTGTCTATCATAGTAAATGTCAGAGAAGAGGAAATGACCCCACAACAGATGCCGTTGCTTATGTAGACACCAGTAGCCTCCCTATTTTAGATGCTATCCTGAGTTGATGGTGGGGAAGAGGACTACTCAGAAATGACAGAATTTATGCTTGAAATGACTAAGAAAATGTTGAACAAATGAAACAAAACAACCAATTTAAGTTTCCTGTTCTCATGAGAATGGGGATTGAGAGAAAGATTTAAGTAAAAGTTATATTACTTTTACTTAAAGATATAGTATAGAAAAATAAGAAATAGCACATTAAAATTTATGGCCTATGAAATTTGTGTATGCCACAAAATGTTTTAGCAAGAGTATACCAAGATGAGATTTGTATGTAAAACAAAAATAATACTGTCTGTTTGTAAAGAACAGATTGAAATTGGATCAGGAGTAAATCAAAGTAAGCTGGATTTTGCTAGAAAGAGAATATAGAGGAGAACACTCTAAGCCCAGAAAATAGCTTGCACAAAGTTATGCTGGCAAGAAAGTAAAAGGCATACATAAGGAATTCTAAATTACTCCTATGTAGCTAAGAGTAGGGTGTATTTCAAAAAGTAGAAGAATTTAATCTGGAAAGAGATCGAGATGAAATGAAATGCTTTGTAAACTATGTGTAGAAGTTAGACTATTGCAGGCTATGGGCAGCCTCTTAAGCTTTATGAATGCCATAAAAGACTAGTAGATTGTGTTTTCGAAGGGAGAAAGTAGAACAGGTGGGATTTTCTTACAGCCATAAAAATCCAGAAACAGAAGGACACTAGTATCATTTTGTATTTTCCCTGCCCCGGCCCTAGTATTAGGCATTTCACTAATGGCTAATAAGTTTTTTTTGTCTGTTTGTTTTGTTTTGTTTTTATCAAAAATGGATGTTACTTATCAAACACTCCTTGCATCCATAGAAATGATAGTATGGGTTTTCATTTTAGTCTGTTGGTGAATTACAGTCACTGATTTTGAAATGTTAAATATATCTTGCATTGCTGAGATAAACCTGACTTGGGAATATTTTTTCTTGGTCATGATCATGGTCTTTCAGCCAGAGCAATTGAACATTTTGCCTGTAAACTTTTTGACAAATGCCCCTTTCCCCCTGGGTTTGGCTTTAGCGCTAGGTGGGAGTTCTGAGTTGGACAAAATAAAAACAAGCCTTTCAGTGGTTTCTTCAAACAATCTTTTATCTTAAATAGAGAGGTTAAGTTATGGCTGTTATTTAGGAGAGAGTTTGAAAATGTTCCAGCCTGGTTTTGCTCCCCATAGTACTGAAACTGTATGTTCCCCCACAACTCCCACTAGGCTACCATCAATCTGGGAGCAGAGGATGAGACTAGGATAAGTTAAAACACAGAAAACTGACTGTTCTTAATGATGTTCAGCCAACTTTTATTTAAAACAAACAAACAAACAAACAAACAAAAACTCTCCCCAGGTTACTGAAAGTCTTTGTTCAATTTCCAGAATTCTCAAAATTTTTATTTTGATAGTTTACCAGTTCTGTCTTTGCTTTTATGGAGGGAAAGATTCTTGGATATCCTTACTCTGCCGTTTTTGTTGATCTTGATTACTTTTTGAGTGAGATTTGATAGCTTGTCTTTCAAGGAATTTTAAATTTCCTATTGCCAAAATTACTTGCAGAAGATGTTTATAATATTCCCTTATTATTTCTGCAATCCATAATGATTTCGCCTCTCTCATTTCTGATATTGGTAAATTGCACCTTCATTTTCTCTCCCTTGTCACTGTGTTTAGATGTTCATTAATTTAATTGATCTATTCAAAGAACTAAATTTTGGATTAATCGAGTTTTGCATTTTTTTTTGTTTTCTATTTCACTGATTTCTACAGCGTTAGTGGCAGCTCACAAATTTTGATATTCTGTCTTCATTTTCATTCAGCAGAAATTATTTTCTAATTTCTTTTTTATTTCTTCTGAATAGTATGTTCTCAGTTTTCAGATATTTTGGGACTTTCTAGATATATTTCTGATTTCGTTTTCTATTTTATTTAATTTGTGGTCAGATAACATATTTTTGTATGACTTCATTCTTTTTAAATGTATTAAGACTCATTTATGGCCAAGAATATGATACTTGAAAAAAAAAAGTGAATTCTGCTTTTTTGGAGTAGATTCTTCTATAAATGTCAATAGATAAAGTTGGTTGATAGTCTTCAAGTCTCCTATTTTCTTACTGATTTTATATCTACTTATGAGAGTAGGGTTGAAATTACAGATAGTTATTGTGGATTTGTCTACTTTTTGTTGCTATTTTATCAGTGTTTGGTTCATGTCCTCTGACACCACATTATTAGGTTCGTTATATACTCTTAATGACTTGACCACTTTACCATATTGAACAGATCTTTATCCACAGTAATCTTTTCTTTGAAATCTTTATCTGATAGTAATATCACCATTCCAGCTTTATTCTGATTTGCTTCAAGTGGTGTATATTTTCCATTCTTTCACTTTTAACATATTCATGTCTTTATGTTAAAGTCGGGTCCTTTTGTCAAAACACATTTATTGAGGTATGATTGATATACGAAAGCTGCACATCTTTAATGTATACAATTCAATGAGTTTGGGCATATGCGTACATCCAGGAAACCATCATAACAGTCAAGGAAATAAATATTCCTTTGCCTGCAAAATTTCCTTATGCCTGTGTGTGTGGTAAAAACAGTTAACATGAGATCTACCCTCTTAATAATTTTTTAAAGCACACTGTACAGTATTATTAACATATTAGATACTAGGTTATACAGCAGATCTCTAGAAGCTATCCATCTTGCATAACAGAAACTTTATATACACTGAACAACAAATCCCCACTTTCCCTTTCCCCCAGCCTCTGGCAACCAAAAATCTAGTCTCTGTTTCTATGAGTTTGGCTATTTTAGATTCCTCATGGAATCATGCGTTATTTATCCTTCTGTGACTGACTTATCTCCTTTAGCATACTATGCTCCAGGTTCATGCATTTTGTCACATGTAGCAGAATTTCTTTCATTTTAAGGCTCAATGATATTCCATTGTGGGTGTGTGTGTTTTGTGTGTGTGTGTGTGTGTGTGTATAAAATATATAATGTATACACACACACACACACACATATATATTTCACATTGTTTTATCCATTGATCTATTGATGGACATTTATATTCTTGTATTTTAGATATTGTGAATAGTAGTGCTACAGTGAATATGGGAGTGCAGATATCCTTTTGAGATCCTGATTTCAGTTCTTTTGAATATATACCCCAAATGAGATTGCTGGATCAATATGGCAGTTCTATTTTAATTCTTTATACTGTTTTCCATAGTGGCTAAACCATTTTATATTCACACCAATAGTATCCAAGGGTTCAAATTTCTCCACAGCCTCACTAACATTTAATATCTTTTTTATTTTTTTAATAATAAGTATTTTGATTGGTGTGAAGTGATATCTCATTGTAGTTTTAATTTGCATTTCCCTCATGATTAGTGATATTGAGCACCTTTTCATGTTGGCCATTTCTATGCCTTCTTTGGAGAAGTGTCTATTCAAATGTTTTGCCTATCATTTAATTAAGTTATTTGTTATTTTGCTAGTAAGTTATAGAAGTTCCTTATATATTTTAGATATTAGTCTTTAATCAGATATATGATGTGCAAATATTTTCTCTCATTCTGTACATTACTTTTTCATTCTGTTATTATTTCCTTTGCTGTGTAATAGATTTTTTTTTTTGGTTCGATGAAAACCCGCTTGTTTATTTATTTATTTTTTTGCTGCCTGTGCTTTTGGTGTCATATTCAAGAAATCATTGCCAAACCAATGTTATGAAGTTTTTCTCCTATGTTTTCTTCTAGGAGTTTTACAATTTCAGGTCTTATGTTTAAGTTTTCAATCTATTTTGAGTTGATTTTTGTATCCAATTTTATTATTTTGCATGTGGCTATCCAATTTTTTCCAACACCATTTTTTGAAGAAACTATCCTTTTTCCATTGTGTATTCTCGGCTCTCTTTTCAAAGATCAGTTAATCATGTATGCATGGATTTATTTCTGAGCCCTCAATTCTGTTTCATTAGCCTATATGTCTATCTTTATGCCAGTTCCATACTGTTTTAATTGCTGTAGTTTTATATTATATTTTGAAATTGAGAAGTGTGATGCTTCCAGTTTTGTTGTTCTTTCTCAAGATTGCTTTGGCTAGGTGGGTTCTTTTGTGGTTGCATATGAATTTTTAGATTGATTTTTCTATTTTTGTAAAAATTGCCATCAGGATTTTGATGGGGTTAGCATTGAATCTGTAGATTGCTTTGGGTAGTATGGACATTTTAACAATATTAAGTCTTCCAGCCCATAAACATAGGATGTCTTTTTATTTATTTGTATCTTCTTTAATTTCTTTCATCAGTGTTTCATAGTTTTTACCTGCTTGGTTAAATTTATCCCTAAGTATTTTGTTCTTTTTGATATCATTTTGAATAGGATTGGCCTCTTAATTTCCCTATTTGTATAGTTTTTGTTAGTGTAGAGAAATGAATTTGATTTTTGTATGTTGATTTTATATCTTGCAACTTGACTGAATTTATTTACTAGTTCTATAATTTTGTGGAGTCTTTAAGATTTTCTGCATATAAGAACAGGTCATCTGCAAACAAGAGATAATTTCTTCCTTTACAATTTGGATGTCATTTATTTCCTTTTCTTCACTAATTGCCCTTGCTCACACTTCCAATATTACGTTGAATAGGAGCGGTAGAATCCTTGTCTTATATCTGATCTTAGAAAAAGTGCTTTCATTTTTTCACTACTGATTATGATGTTAGCTTTAGGCTTATTGAACGTAGTCTTTATTATGTTGAAATAAATTCCTTCTATACCTAGTTTATTGAGAGTGTGTATAGGGAAAGTTTGTTGAATTTTGTCAAATTCTCTTTCTGTATTGAGATGATCATGTGATTTTTTTATTCTTTGTTCTATTAATGTGGTATATTACAATTAATTGATTACATATATTGCATAATCCTTGAATCTCAGAGATAAATCCCTACTTGGTCACGGTGTATGATCCTTTTAATGTGCTGTTGAATTTTGTTTGCTAATATTTTGTTGAGAATTTTTGCACTAAGTTTAGCAAAGCTATTGGCTTGCAGTTTTTCTATTTTATTCTATTATCTATTCTATTCTCTATTTTATTTATTTTTTATTCTATAATCTTTATTATTTCCTTCCTTCTAACTTTGGGCTTGTTTATTCCTCTTCTAGTTCCTTGAGGTGTAAAGTTAAGTTGTTTATTTAATCTCTATTTCCTTTTCTACAGTAGGCGTTTATTGCTATAAACACCTTAGAGCTGTATTTGCTGCATTCCATAAATTTATAAATTAATTATGCTATGTTTTCATTTTTATTTGTCTTAAACAATTTCTGATTTCTTTTTATTTCATCTTCAACCCATTTGTTGTTCAGGAGGGTATTGTTGAATTTCCACATATTTATGAATTTTCCAATTTTCTTTCTGCTGTGATTTCTGGTTTCATTCCATTATAGTAGGAAAAAATACCTGATATGATTTCAATCTTCTTTAATTTGTTGACATGTTTTGTGACCTAACAAATACAGGGTATCCTCCATCTCAGACATTGTAGTTTTCATCTCTAAAACTTTGACTTAAGTTTTTAAAAATTTTGTCCATGTTTCTACCTAACATCTTCAATTTTCCTTTAGTTTCTTGAACAAATGAAATAGAGTTATACTAACTGCTTTAATGTTCTTGTCTACTAAGTTTATCATTTGTGTTATTTTGAGTTCTCTTTCAATTAACTGATTTGTCTCTTTATTATGTTTCATATATTTCTACTGGTTTGCATTCCTGATAATTTTTAAATTTGACTTTACTATTGTGATTTTTATCTTTTTGTGTGCTAAATGTTATTATTTTCCTAAAAGAATCCTTGAGTTTTGTTCTGGGGCATTGTTAAACTACTTAGAAATAGTTTGTTTCCTTTGGGACTTCCTTTTAAACTTTTTTTGCTATTGTTGTCTCATTAATTTTAATGAATCTATTAATCTTTTTAAAATAAATAATTAATTAATTATTTTTTAATGGTGACATTGGTTAACGAAATCCAAAAGTTTCAGCTGCTCACTTTTAACAGTAAGGCATATATATGTTTACACTGTGTGTTCACCTTCCATAGTTAGATTTCTTTTTGTCACCACATATTTGACGCCCTTTATCTTGTCTACCTTCCTCCCCCACCCCAACCCTCTGGTAACCCCTAGTCTATTGTCCATGACCATGAGTCTCTGTATGATTGTCCTGTTCATTTGTTGCTTTTAGGTTTATATTGCATATATAAGTGATATCATGTGATTTTCAACTTTTTCTGTCTGGCTTATTTCTCTTAGCATAATTATTTCAAGGTCCATCCATGTTGTTGCAAATGGCAGCATTTCATCTCTTCTTATGGCTGAGTAATATTCCATTGTACATATGCACCACAGCTTCTTTAGCTAATCATCTATCATAGGACACTTTGGTTGCTTCTATGTCCTGGCCACTGTGAATCATGCTGCTATGAACATCGGTATGCAAATATCTTTTCGGATATGGATTTTCAAGTCTTTACGGTAAATACCTAGTAAGGGATTGCTGTATCATATGGTAGATCCATTCTTAGTTATTTGAGGAACCTCCATACTCTTTTCCATAGTGGCTGTACAAGTTACAGTCCCATCAGCAGTGTATGAGGGTTCCTTTTCCTTCACATTCTCTCCAACATTTGTTATTACTTGTCCTGTTGATTATACCTATTCTAACAGGTGTAAGATGGTATCTCATTGTGGTTTTGATTTGCATTTCTCTAATAGTTAGCGATGTTGAGCATCTTTTCATATATTTGTTGGCAATTTGTATGTCCCCTAGGGAGAAGTGTCTGTTCAGGTCCTCTGCCCATTTTTTGATTAAATCATTGTGGATTTTTTGTTGTTGTTGTTATTGAGTTGTATGAGTTCTTTGATATACTTTGAATATTAGATCCTTATCGGAGGCATTGCTTGCAAATATATTTTCTCATTCATATGGTTGTCTCATTACCTCGTTGACAGTTTCTTTTGTTGAGCAGAAACGTTTTAGTTTGATGTAGTCCCATTCATTTATTTTTGCTTTTACCCCCTTTGCCTTTGAGGTCAAATTCATAAAATCCTCTTTAAGTCCAGGGACCTTGAATTTTGTTCCTATGTTTTCTTCTATGCATTTTATTGTTTCAGGTTATATTGAAGTCCTTAATCCATTTTGAGTTAATTTTGGTGTATAGTGATAGACAACAGTCTAGTTTCATTCTTTTGCAGGTGGCTTTCCAGTTTTCGCAGCAATATTTATTGAAGAGGCTTTCCTTTCTCCACTGTATGTTTTTGGCTTTTTTGTCAAAAATTATTTACCCATATAAATATGGGTTTACTTCTGGACTCTCGATTCTGTTCCACTGGTCTGTGTGTCTGTTTTGCTGCCAGTACCATACTGTTTTGATTACTGTCACTTTGTAGTATCATTTAAATTTGGGCAGAGTGATGTCTCCAGTCTCATTCTTTTCTCTCAGGATGACTTTGGCAATTCGGAGATTTTTGTGCTTCCATACAAATCTGATGATTTTGTTCTACTTCTTCAAAAAATACCTATGAGATTTTGATGGGGATTGCATTAAATCTGTATAATGCTTTAGGTAATGAGGTTGTTTTAACTATGTTGATTCTTCCAATCCAAGAACATGGAATATCTTTCCATTTCTTTTAATAGGGTCTTATAGTTTTCATTATATAGGTCAATCACTTGTTTTGTTAAATGTATTCCTAGGTATTTTATTCTTTTTGCTACAATTGCAAAAGGAATTATTTTTTCTACTTTTTTTTTCCTGACACTTCATTATTAGAGTATAGGAATGCTATGGATTTTTGAACGTTGATTTTGTATCCAGAGACTTTAATGTATTTGCTTATTATTTCTAGTAGTGTTCTTGTGAATCTTTAGGGTTTTCTATATAGAGAATCATGTCATCTGCAAATAGTGACAGTTTGACTGCTTTGTTTCCTATTTAGATGCCTTTTATATCTTTCTCTTGTCTGATTGTACTCACTAGGCCCTCCTATGTTATACTGAATAACAGTGGCAAGAGTGGACAGCCTTGCCTTGTTCCTAATCTTAGAGGGAAGGGTTTTAGTTTTTCAACATTGAGTATAATGCTGGCTGAGGGTTTGTCATAGATGGCCTTTATTATGTTGAGATACTTTCCTTCTATAGTGATTTTGTTGAGTGTTTTGATCATAAATGGATGCTGTACCTTGTTGAAGGCTTTTTCTGCATCTATTGATATGATCATATGAGTCTTATTTTTTAATTTGTTTATGTGGTGTATCACATTAATTGATTTGCATATGTTGAACCATCCCTGTGCCCCTGGGATGAAGCCCACTTGATCGTGGTGTATAATCCTTTTAATATGTTGCTGTATTTGGTTCGCTAGTATCTTATTTAGGATTTTTGCATCTGTGTTCATGAGAGACATTGGTCTGTAGTTTTTTTTGTGTGTGTTATCTTTACCAGGTTTTGGTATCAGAGTAATATTGGCCTCATAAAATGAGTTGGGAAGTATTGCCTCTTCTTTGATTTTTTGGAAGAGTTTGAGGAGAATAGGTATTAAATCTTCTTTAAATGTTTGGTAGAATTCACTGGTAAAGCCATCTGGTCCTGGACTTTTACTTTTTGGAAGGTTTTTGATGATTGTTTCAATTTCCATACTGCTGATCGGTGTATTTAGATTTTCTAGTTCTTCTTGATTCAGGCTAGGAAGGTTGTATTTTTTTAAGTACTGGTCCATTTCTTCTAGGTTATTAAATTTGATGCTATATACTTTTTTATAGTATTCTTGTATGATCCTTTGTATTTCTGCGATGTCAGTCATAATTTTCCCTCTTTCATTCCTGATTTTGTTTATTTGTGTCTTTTCTCTTTTTTCTTTAGTGAGTCTAGCCAGCGGTTTGTCGAATTTTTTAATCTTCTCAAAGAACCATCTCTTTGTTGCATTTATTTTTTCTATTTTTTTGTGTGTGTTCAGTTTCATTTATTTCTGCACTAATTTTGATTATTTCTTTCCTTCTGCTGACTTTAGGCTTCATTTGTTCTTCCTCTTCTAGTTATTTAAGATGAAGTGTTATGTTGCTTATTTGGTCTCATTCTTGTTTTTAGAGATAAGCCTGTAATGTTATGAACTTTCCTCTTATGACCACTTTTGCTGTGTCCCAAAAGTTTTGATATGTTATACTATCATTATCCTTCATTTCTATGTATCTCTTGATCTCTCTTTTTATTTCTTCTGTGACCCAGTTATTCTTCTTCTTCAGTAGCACGTTGTTTAATCTCCATGTATTTGTGATTTTTCCTACTTTCTTTTTGCAGTTGATCTCGTTTCCAAGCGTTATGATTGGGAAATATGGTTGGTATAATTTCAACCTCCTTATATTTGCTGAGGCTATCTCTGTGTTCCAGTATGTGTTTGAATCTTGAGAATATTCCATATGCACTAGAGAAGAATGTATAAGGAGCTATTTTGGGATGGAAGTCTCTGTAAATGTCAATTATGTCCAGTTAGTCTAATGTGTCATTTAAGGATGTTATTTCCTTATTGATTTTCAGTTTGGATGATCTGTCTATATCCAACAGTGGGGTATTTAGGTCCCCTGCTATGATAGTGTTTTGTTCTATTTCTCCTTTTAGTTATGTTAGTAATTGCTTTGCATATTTCAGGGCTCCCTGATTGGGAGCATAGATATTAATAAGTGTTATGTCTTCTTGGTGCATGATTCCCGTTATCATTATGAAATGTCCCTCAGTATCTTTCTTTACCTTTTTTATTTTGAAGTCTATTTCATCTGATGTTACTACCACTACTCTCGCTTTTCTCTGAATGCCATTTGCTTGAAATAACATTTTTCACCCTTTTACTTTGGGTCTATATTTGCCTTTAGAGCTGAGATGTGTCTCTTGAAAGCAGCATATGGTTGGGTTTTGTTTTTCCATCCATTCTGCTACTTTGTGCCTTTTTATTGGTGAGTTCACTCCTTTTACATAGGGTGATTATTGAAGTATGAGGTCTTCTTATAGCCATTTTATCTTTTGCTTTCTGGTAGTTCGGTGTTTCCATTGCTTCCTTGTCCATGTGTTTCTGTTTTCTTTGTTTTGGTTGGCTTTTGTGAGTTTTCCCTCTGGTCCTTCTTATGTTATATACAATGGTTCTGAATCTTTGGTGTGTGGTTACCGTTGTAAATATGTAAAGAATAGTTATATATATATTGTTATATATATATAGTTATATATATATATAGTTATATACAGTGGTCTATTTTTTTCTGCGCATGCCTTATCTCCATTCCCCTTTGCAATTTTGGATCTTCGAATGTTCCCCTTTTCAGTCATTGTTATCTCAGTTTGTTCCTATGTATGCTGAACGTTCATTACTATCTTGTTATAACAATTCCCTTCTTATTATTTAAGCTTATTATGCCCTGTTCTTAGTAAGGATTGCACTCCTCTGTTTTTATCTGCCTGCTCGTCACCGTATTCTTAAGTATTTTTTTTTTTTTTGTCATTCTGTACTATGTGAACTGACCCCTTTCAGTATTTCCTGTAGTGCAGGCCTCATAATGGAGAATTCCCTCAATTTTTGTATGTCTGGAAAAGTCTTAATTTCTTCTTCATATCTAAAGGAGAGCTTAGTTGGATATGTTATTCTAGGCTTGTAGTTCCTTTCACTTAATAGTTTAAATATTTGATTCCATTTCTTTCTGGCTTGTAAGGTTTGCATTGAGAAGTTTGAGGATAATCTAATAGGTTTTCTTTTATAAATTATCATTTTCTTATCCCTGGCTGCCCTGAGAATTCTATCTTTGTCTTTGATTTTTGATAAATTTAATACAATGTGTCTTGTTGAAGGTCTTTTTGGGTTGAGATAATTGGGAGTTCTGTTGGCTTCTTGAATTCCAAGTTCTAGCTCACTCCTTAGATTTGGGAAATTCTCGGCCACTATTGTCTGAAAATGTGTTCTAATCCCTGTTCCATTTCCTCATCTTCGATAATACCCATTATTCTTATGTTTCCTCTCCTGATAGCATCAGCTAATTCTTGAATTTCTCTTTCATTATTTTTCATTCTTTGGTTTTTCTCTCTTTTCTTCTAATTTATTTCTAAATTTCTGTCTTCAATAGCACTGATCCATTCCTCCATGTCGTTGATTCTATTTTCCAAGCTTGCTATTTCATTGTTCAACTCTTGCAGTGTGTTCTTATCCCCAGAAGTGCTATTTGGTTCTCTTTGAGGGTTTCAGTCTTTGCTCTGCTCATCTAGTTGTTTTTTCAATTTTTGAAATTGTTGTTTGAGTTGTTTTCGATCCCATTAAGTTTTTTCAGAAGTACCATTCTGAATTCTCTGTCATTTAAGTTACATATTTCTGTTTGTAAGCTTATTTTCTGGATATTTTTCTCTTTCTTTCTGAGATGCCTTGTCACTTTGGTTGTTCATGGTGTTTAACGGACTATTCCTCCGCCTGGGCATTAATGGAAGTATATTCTGCTGTTTTTCCAGAAAGATTTATTATATAAAGGTCTATCTTTAGCCTGCTGCAAAGAAGGTGCTTTTCTTTTCATTTCCAGTAGGTGGTGTCTAAGCCTCTTGGATCTTTGTTTTATATAAAGTCTTAATAACGCTTTTTAAATGTTCTTGTAGGTATTTAATCATGCTCGCCACCCTCAGTTTCAGTCTTCAGTGTCAGCGATAGTCTCCAGTCTCGGCAGCATTTGCTCAGATTCCCCTGGGGTCCATGGTGATAGATCTTGTAGGGTATGGGGGCAGAGGAACTCTGGGTTGGGGGTTGGGGACTGTGGTTCAGCCTGGGTTTTGCAACTGCCGGCTGGCAAAAATCACCTGTTGTTCCTCTGTTGTCCAGTCCTGCTTCTCTACTTTCTCCCCTGATGACTGTGCCCTGCAGCCACAGCTATCCCAGGCAGGAATGTTAAGAGAACTCACCAAATTTGACTCTCCTCCCCTCCCCCTCCTCTTGCAGGGAGCTCCAGTGGCTGTGAGAGGAAGCTTCTTTATTTCTCCCAGTGCACTGCCCGACACATGGGGTTCTGATCTGTGGTAGCACAGATCCCACGCTCAGACGTGTTGGTGTGCAGTTTAGCTGTTTTTTTTTGTTGAGTTTTAGATGTTCAGCTTACTGTTGTTTCAAGGGAAGAGATCTGGGGACTTCTCTCACTCCACCATGTTTCCAAAGATCTTGGTGGTGGTTCATTTCACATCGTTGTTATATTGATTGCTAACTGATACACATCTATTATAGTGTGTTGGAGAAGGATGTGATCATGTGTGGATCCCTCCACCCTCAAACATGATGATAAAGCTTTCAGAGGTGTTGGATATATCTGCTGAGGTGGGTTTCATGACTCTCAAACTAAGATTTGCCTCACCTTTTGCATCATGCAGGTGTAAATGTTTGACTGAGCAGGTTCCTTGGCTCATGGCTTAGGCCTCCATAAGCACGGCAGACAATGCAGGGTGATTTAAAATTTGATAAGCATTCATTTATAATGTTAACTAGATATTTGAATATACAGGAAGATGGGGCAAAAGCATCCCTGGGAGAAAATGGAAAATGTACAGATCATCCATTTCTGAAGGAAATACCCAGTTTTAAAGGGCAAATAGGGCATTTAGATTTTTAATGTAAGCAGGGTTTTGAGTCAGTTTTTTGATTGTAAAGAGAGACTAGAGAACTTGATTTGAAGGTATATTTGTATTACAGGCTTATTGTTTTAAATTAGATTTTAGGCTTATTTAAGGTCTTTTGGAGTGTGATATACTTAAAGTCACCACTCATAGGACTACTTTAACTAGATAACCCCCTCTAAGAGTATAAGAGAATACTCTTAGAGTAAGAGTAAGAGGGATTGGGAAACCAATTAAATGAGAAATGCATAGTGTTCTTCACACTTAGGAATGAGGAGACAATCTCTTGATATAGAAATATTATAGTTTAACTGTTGTGTAATCAAAAGCTAGAGTGGATGATTATTGATTTAAATATTTCATTAAAATTACATTCTCCCAAATCTGCCTACTATGGTTTATATCTTAAATCATATTTATATTTGCATTCATTACAGGAAGGTCATCATGGGCCAAATAGTATGTCATTTATATGCAGCCATCACAATTGAGTCTCTATTCCTCTAATTAAAACAATAATTTTGTTTTTGAAAGCTACAAAAATCAGGCATCAAAATTTGAGATTTTCGGAAGACTTCTTTAGGTAAGAACCATAAAGTTACAGATGGTAAGAATATATAATAAGATTTAGGGAATTTCAGTTTTAATAACATAAACTGTCTCTTGTCTGTAACTTAATAAAGCTTTCCTGGGATCACTAACTGTGAAATTATAGCCTCAGAGGCTTCTCAATGACAAGTAACATTAAGATTAAATAAGATCTTAGAATTAAACATCACAATGTATTGTATCTGAAAATAATAGTTATAAAACTAAATTTAGTGTATTCTAAAATTTTTACCAATAGAAGTTAAGGAGAAAAGTTTAGGGGCAAACTGAATCAACAATTTAAGATTATAGACCAAAAAAATTATAATTTTTTTAACCAATAAAACCATTTGTATCATATAATGAATTGCTTAATCTTTATTCCCCCCAGAGTTCAGCTTTTTATTGAATGTGTTACAAAAGAGATTTAGTCAAAAAGACCAAAGCCTATGCCATCATAAGACTACTCAGATCTCAGATTCTTCTTTCTTTGCTTCCATTTGATTCTCATTATCTGGGGCAGCAGTGATGGAGAGGGCAGGACCTTCTGCTGGTACAGGCCCAGCAAACACTATCTTGCAGATAAAGCTCTCAATGTTGATATTGGCCAGAGCCTTTGCAAACCAGCCTGGTCAGAAAGGTTCACAATTTACACCAGCTGCTTTAATGAGGGTACTGGTCTTCTTCTCCTTAACTGTTACCTCGTTGTGCAGGATGAGAGCTAAGTAGATGCTGGCAAGCTCCCAAACAGAGGCTATGTTATAGGCTAGTGTTGGGCAAGCACTGCCAGGAGCAACCCTAGTCACCAGAAAGACTGAACACCTCATAGGCAGCTGAGGAAAGGGGGAAGAAATGCTTAATCTTCAAATAGAGGTTTTGAAATAGAGTTTAACTTCTATAAATAATAAAGTATGCTCTAAATAATCTCCATGAAGATAGGGACCTTTTACATTTTGTCCAGAGCTGTATCGTCAGCACTTGTCATAGAATTTATATTAATTTAAAATAGGAGCTACTATGTTACACTTATGCACAAGAGGGCATGATTGAACCTGCTGTGCCGACAGTACTGCTTTATCTTATAAACTGTGGGTTCTGCTTTTTCCAGTTGTTCTTTATAGATAGCAGGTTATTCTGGCTGACCTTTTAGAGTATAATGGTAACACAGTAAAGACTATAAAAAAGCCATTAAACTGAAATTTACTACAACATAAAACTTAGTATCTACTTTTATTTATAATATTTAAAATATTTGTCAGAGAACTGAAAAAGTAAAACAAAATAGAGTGATGTTAAATTTTAGATTTTTTTTCTTTAATAGCAACTGTTCTACGTTAACTGGGTGGGGTTTTGTCTGAGGTCACTGCCATAGGTATTGTGCTTTTATTTGGATAGTATATTTCTTAATTTTTCCTCCCATTATTGTGAGTAATGAACTGAAACAAATTAGAGTAAGAAAATTAGCCTTGATAAAGGAAATTTATTTTTCAGAATGCAAAATTGCGATAATAAGCAAGGGATGAAAATGGAAAAATAAGATCCAATGTTTTATATTTTGGGGAGAATGAAGGACTCTACTGACCATCCTATACTCTCAGTAGGTGGCCTTGCTAGTTCTACAAAGATCCAAGGCACAGATATTTTCTGACAATTGTATATTACAGGTGCATAGCCATTACAGATCACTCTTACTCCCCTGTTCCAGCTCTCTCTCCTCCTCATTAAAAAACAAATAGCATAACAAATAACCAAAAAAAATCATTTATATACAAATATCTTCTTATATATATTTCTTCCTTGGCAATGGTCACCATAGAAACCACACATTTGTATGGTCTCTGGGAAGTATTTGTTAATGGGTGGGTCTTTTCCATCTTGTTGCTCTCTCCTGCTTTCCTTATTACTTTCATGGACTTTCCTTTTCAGTCTCTCAGATGGGCTTCTTTTTCCAAGATTCCCTCTTTGGCTCTTCTCTAATAACTTTATACACTGTATCTGGACAAACTCTTTTACTGTGTGACTTCAGTTATATTTTCTCAAACTCATAACTCTAGCTTAGCTCTCAATTTTGAGCTCTAGGCACCTATGAAACTGAACTCTGAACTTTCTAATTAGAAATTCAAATATGTTTAAAAGGATTTCATCATTCCCTACCCCAAACCTGTTTCTCTTGCTTAGTTCAGTGAATGGCAATACTAGATGTCAAAGCACGTATTTTGACTTTTCCTTCTTTCTCAGCCTCCATATCTAATCCAATAGTCTAGGAGACACAACTGTTGTTTCTCTCAAAAGCCAATCCCAACATTTTCTCCACTACTCTTAGAATTTATCTCCCATTATAGAAGCTTAAAGGGCCAGATTTCATTTTTTCAGTTTCTTTGCATTTGAGACATGAGCATTTGGCCCAATTCTGGTTAATGGGGTATGATATGAAGGGAACCTGCCTAAAGTCTTCTGGGTAAGATCTTCCTCTCTTATTGAAAAAAAGAAAGAATGAAAGAAAGAAAGAAAGAAAGAAAGAAAGAAAGAAAGAAAGAGAGAAAGAAGGAAAGAAAGAAAGAAAGAAAGAAAGAAAGAAAGAAAGAAAGATAGAGAGAGAGAAAGAAGGAAAGAAAGAGAGAGAGAGAGAGAGAGAGAGAGAGAGAGAGAGAGAGAGAGAGAGAGAGAGAGAAAGAAAGGAGGGAAGGAAGGAGGGAAGGAAGAAAGAAAGAAATGAGTGTTCAATGGCTTCTCCCTTTCCTTCCTGTTTGGACATTGCTATTTGAGGATATGATGCTCCAGGCTGATGCTTAAGACCATGAAAAAGAGAACAACTGCATAAGAAAATGAACCGAAATTATTCTCTAACTTACAGTGGAAATTATTCTAACATAAAGTGGTAAAGATACAACTTGAAGGCCAATTGATTTTTAGCACCTAAATATCTCTTGAATATGCCTCCTTCTTTTAGTCTCTTTTGTTAATAACTTTGGGCCTCTGTCATTTCTTGCATGGTTTATTCAAGCAACAGCCTAACTGGTTTATCTGATTCTACTCTCACTTTTTTTCAGTCCTACTTTCCCTCTGATATCAGAGGAGATTTTAATTTCAAACTTCAAGATAATGCCTCTGCCCATGTTACAAAATTTTTAGTGGTTCCTCTTAAATAGTAGTTATTGTTAAGTTGTTAAACAGGTACTAAGTAGCAGGTACTACTTCAGGGGCTAGATCGACTTATCTCATTTGATCCTCAGAACTAACCTATGTGAGGAATAGGCTAGTAAAATCATATGAAAAAATTAAAGTTTAGTACACTGCCAAATCTTACCTGACGATGATTTTTTGTTGTCTAGCTAAAAAGAGTCTCACATTTTCTATAAGGTACTGAAATGAAAGCATTTTTGAAACAGAAACAATCTACCTATGAACATGAATTTTAGTTCTCCAATACTCAATCATGTTGATCTTTGTAGGCATTTAAACACATTTTTAATATCTTGGTGAAGTTGTGTTAGAAGTGAGATATCACTTTTATTTTCTCTATTCCTTTATGCTTCCCTTATATATCTATTGTTGGAAGAGTAAACAAACAATGCCAAATTTTCTTAAAGAAGAGATTAACTTATAAAACAAACGAGTCTGTCTTCTCAAAAATAAAATCTCACAGAAATAATTATGTGCTATGTGAGAATTTAAAAATATATTTTGCTTCTAAATTGATATCTGGATGACATTAATTAAAATAACTGTATAATCATGACTTAAATATTCATTAAGTCTTTGGTAACATCTTTCCTAGTAATTGTTTTGACAAAGCAGATTATAGAAAACATCACTATCTTATCAAATTATAATTATCCTAGAAAGAAAGATAGTTTGGGAGTAATGATAGGTGATTGAAATAGAAAAGATATTTGATAAGGAAGGAGCAGTTTTGGGGTATCACAAGAAGGCTGGAATAAATTTTGTGGGTGTATTAGTTTTCTATTGCTGCTATAATACAATTACCACAACCTTAAAACCTAAAACAGCACATATTTATTATCTTACAATTCTGAGAATCAGAAGTCTGAAATGGGGTTCATTGGATTAAAATCAAGGTATTGGCAGGGCTGCATTTCTTCTTGAAGTTTCCAAGGGAGAATCTATTTTTTTGCCTTTTCCAGCTTCCAGAGTTTTCCTGGATTCCTTGGCTCATTGACCCCTTCAATCTTCAAAGCTGAGTATCTTTTTCACAATGTCATCTCTTTGGATCTGATACTATCGCTTCCCTCTTCCAGATTAAGGGACCCTTAATGATTACATTAAACCCACCTGGATAATCCAGGATAATTCCTTATTTTAACTTAAGATGATTAGCAACCTTAATTTCATTTGCAACTGTAACTCTTGCCATAGAATATGATATTTTCACAGGTCTTGGGGATTCAGATAAAGACCTCTTTGGAGGCACATTGTTTGCCTATTTTGTGGGTAAAGCAAAGATAAAGGCTTGAGATGAAATAGTTATGGTCATTTTTTCAGGTCCAGAATGCAGAGGTGATATACACTATAATTTAATTCTTGCTCACATCTCTGTTTGCCACTTATTTTAAGACATTCTGATCATTTTAGGAAAGTTCTGATCATGCTTTTTCTACGGCTGTTTGATCCATATTGAGCCTATCACTGGCAATTATTTTTCTTAATAGCCCTCATTTTTTTTGCTGACTTGCTGCTTCTATATTTTTAGCAAATGATTTTGCTGTTATCAATAATATATGTCAAATGATTGACTAAGAGTTTTCTTATTTTGATATCCCTTTATTGTTACCTTCTAACAAGTAGAGAACAATTTCATCCATTATACTAATTTTTGTTCACATATGTATGTAATTTCTGCCCACAAGCAGGGGAAAGGGATTGTGATTGGAACAGCAGAGGATTTAAAAATAAGTAAACTATAGTTTTCAAACAGATTTTTAGTTTACAAAACTTTTTCTTCAAATGATACCTTCTGTGGAAGTCTATAACCTGTTATACAAAGCAGATAAAAATTGAACTGTTTTGTTGGCAAAAAGAGAGCTCTAGTTTGACTCCTCACTTCCTACTCTGGGGAACTCTATCTTGAACAACAATGAATTCATGAGTCCTTAGGAAATGTACAAGGAAATAGAGGATAAAACAAAAAAAAATTTATTTTTTATTCAAGATATCCCCCCAGCTCCATTGAGATAAAATTGATATCTTTTAAGGTATATGCATATATTGCAAAATAATTACCACAATAGGGTTAGTTAACATATCTATCACTTCACCTAGTTACAATGTTTTTTTGTTGTTGTTGTGAGAATTTTTAAAATATACTCTCTTAGTAACTTTCAAAATACAATACAGTATTTTTAACTAAGGTTACCATGCTGTATGGTATATCTCCAGAATTCATTTACCTTATATATGGAAGTTTGTATACTTTGACTACTTTCACCTGTTAGCCCCACCCCCATTCCCCAACTCTGAGAACAAATACAAACTTTAGTAGAAGGCAGGGTGGAATAAGTGAAAGAATGAAGTACAAAATGAGTGGAAGTTCAGGAAACATAAAAATCATAAGCAGCTGTTGGAGTCGGTTGGTATTAGAGTCATGAGTCAAAGAACAAGTAAGATTTTGGAAAAGTTGGGATAATGCGGAAGATGCACAGGCAGAGAACAAAGAGGTGAACAAAGAAACAAAGGAGGACAGGGTGTGTTTGTGCACAGCACATAGATCACTTGGACAATAGCAGTAGCTAAATTTAAGAGAAATTTGAAAAATACGGGCCAAGATATGACATGGAGCAGGCTAGGAAAAAGCTTGAATATCAGGCTGAAAAAACTAAGTTCATATTTTTGCTCATGGGAAACTTGCACTAAACATAGGAATTAAGAATTAGAAGCAGGTTGTATTAAAAAAGTGAACCACATTTATGAAACCAGTTGATAGTCTTGATAATCTCTTTTGAGCTAAGCAAAGAATGCAAATTGAGGAAACAAGGCAACTACTTTGACTTCCTTTCTGTCATGTGGTAGTGTGTCCTAGTTCCAGACAGTCAATGGCTTCAGTCATATATATATCCTGACCCCAAAGACTTTCTCACAACCCACTCTGCTTTTTTCCTATTCCTAGAAGGAAATAACATGTTAAACTCAATTTAAACATTGCATAGCTAAGTGAATATAGCATCTATTTACATAGATGCTATTTATATAGCATCTTTGACAATGCTTTCATTTTGGAGAATTTCCACAAGTAGACTGATTTGACAGATGTGAGTGGACTTTATATGTCTTCAGACCTCAGAGGAAATCATGGTTTATTTTCATACTTTCTGTCAGTGTTTGTTACAAAAGTTCAGCAGATTCTGCTGATGTATCATACAGCAGATAGTTTTCAATAACAAGTTTTTTGTAATTGTCTAATGTTGAATATTTACTACAATTCTTGGAGTTGTTATTGTTATGTTATTTGTGTGGTTTTATCTTTCATACCACAGGAAACACACATGGAAACTTTTATTCCCTTTCTGGAAAAAACCAATGTGAGGCCCTACTGGCCACATCTCTAAATGGCACCATCATTCACCAAGTTTCTTAGACAAGAAACCAGGGAGTCATCATTATTGGTGCTTTCTTTTCCTTTTCCCCATCAATTCTATTTCAAAAATTGGTGACGATTATTTACTCCTCTCACTCTCCACCACTTACAATGTGACTTTACAACTCCTCCCTCTAAGAGATGCAGCTATTTCTCCTTTCCTTGAATCTGAGTGTGTATTGTGACATTATGTTTGAATGTGTGTATGTAACATAATAATATATATTTTATATTTTTTTCTTTGTTCCAAATACTTACATATTAAACTTAGAGATTTTTTCTAGTATCAAGTATAATAGCCATATTTGCAAATTTATAATTCTAAAGTCATTTCAGTTTCCTTCTATCTTCAGCACAATGAATCTTTTTTTCAACCTAACAACTTGATTCAGATACACTTCATATACTGTAAAATGGAACCATTCAAGATGTACAACTCAATACTTTTTAGTATAGTCATAGAGCTGTTCAACCATCCTTACCATTTTCATTACCCCCCAAAATAACCCTATACTCATTAATAGTCGCTCCCATTAGCCTTCCAGCCTATCAACCCTAAGAAACCACTAATCTAATTGTGTCTTTATAAATTTTCCTACTCTGTATATTTCATATAAATGGAATCATACAATATATGGTCTTTATGTCTGGCTTCTTTAACTTGGAGTACTGTTTTCAAGATTCATCCATGTTGTAGCATGATTTGATATTTCATTATTTTTTATTGACAAGTAATATTCCATTGTTTAGATATATCACTTTTTATTTATCTGTTCATTAGTTGACACATTTGAGTGTTTCCACTTTTTGGCTATTATGAATATGCTGCTTTAAACATTCATGTACACATTTTTGCGTGAACATAAGCATTTGTTTCTCTTTAGTTTATGCCTAGAAGTGGAATTACTGGGTCATACGGTAACTCTATGTTTAACTTTTTGAGGAGCTACTAAATTGTATTCTAAAGTGGCTGCACTGTATTACATTTTCACCAGCAGGATGTAAGAGTTTCACTTTATTTGCATTCTTTCCAACATGTTATATAGCCATTCTAGTGACTATGATGTGGCATGTCGCTATGGTTTTGATTTACATTTCCTTATAGATAATGAATAGACATCTTTTCATGTCATTATTGTCTAGTTCTGTATCTCTTTAGAGAAATGCCTTGTCATTTCATTTGATTAATAGATGATAGTGTTATTTCCAAGCCTAGGTATCAAGCAACCTCGCACACTTCTGTGTTCTTGCCAAGACCACTGTCCTGCTGCCACGAGAATAGTCCTATGCTAGCCTGCCTGGGGACAAGGAGCCATATGGAACAAAGCTGAATCAACTAATTTATCCTTGCCAAGGTTTCAGACATGTGAGGGAGCCCAATCCAAATCAGCAGAGCTATCATACAACTGACCCTCCAGGTTACTTAGACACATGAGCAAGACCCTTCTAAACCTTCCTGACCCTAGCTAACACATAATTTTTTTACTTAAATAAATGCATGCTATTTTAAGCCAATAAATTTTAGAATGGTTAATTGTGCAACAAAAGCTAACAGATATACCTTCCTTTACTTAATCATTCTGAGTAGTATACCTTCTCCTTCTTTCATGTAATTTATCTGCATTTCATATTCTCATTTTTTATTGCCTTCTATCTCACTTTTAATCTTGCCTCATCTTTACTACTAAAAGAGTCATATTTTCTTGTACTTAACACCCTTTAATGGTTCATCATTTTTGGTGTAATAAAGCACACACTGCTGAAGGAAGTCAGCCTGGTGTCTATGAGCCTAATTTGTGTGTCAGACTTCCTGGCATCCCCACTTTCTAGCTGTGTGGCCTTGGGTTAGTTACTAAACCATTGTGTTTCAGTTTTCTCATGCTTAAAATAGAATAAAAAATCCTACCAAACTAATAGGATTTTTGTGAGAATCAAATGAGGTTATGCAAGTAGAGTCTATAATAGAACCTAGCACATCATAATTACTCAAATATATGTACTACATTTTTTTTTTTATTCCTTAGTATGAAATATAAGACCTTCCACTAACTGGCTCTTTTACTCTATCTCTAAAGTCATATTTCACTATGACTTTTTTACAACCCAAGCCATAGCCCTCGGTTCCTCCAATATGTAGCATGTTGTTTAAAATCTCCATAGTTTTATTCATGTTTCTTCAATGTTTCAAATGCCTGGTCCCTGTCTCTCTTTTTTCTAACCTCTAATTCCTCTCTCTGACCATATGACTTCTTCTTTCTCAATACTTTCCTCAAGCAGTGCCATCTTAATGAAGCCTTTCCTAGACTCCACTGGTATAGTCAGTCATACACTTAGTTATGTCCCCAGAGTATCCTGCTCATACTTCTTGCATGGCATGTATTGGCTTATGCACCCAGACTATTGGTTCCTTTTGGAAAAAAACTGTGCTCTATTTGTTTTTGTTTCTTGATCATTTAGAACAGTGCCTGACGTGTATTATGAACTTCATAAATGCATTATGAATTTAGGACATTTATAAAGATGCAAAGGAAGTAATTGAGAAAAAAAAATGTATCAGGCTCTAATTTTCTGTTTCCCAAATGCTAAAGCCATGGATGCTCTTAGAGTGATTGCAGATAATTGTAGGAAAGGTCATTGGGGATGAGGCTGAATGTAGGGCACATTTGGGTAACACTATATAGCCATGTGGATTTTGAAAAGTTTGGAAGGTGATGAAATAACTAAAATTCTAGTAAGAAGTTGAAGTCCAGGAGCATGGCATCACTAAAGGCATGTAGAAATTGCCTAGTTTGGTCAGAATAGAAGGGTTCTTACCACTATCACTATGAATGAACACAAGGATAATTTAAAAATTGAGAACTTTGACAGTAAGATAATTTTCAAGTTACATATACTGTGTTCTGACTTCATACTTATGTATCTTGTTAATATTTTTCTTATAAGCTTAATGTTATTAATGTTTATAGGCAGGATAAAGTGCATATGATCATGTATGTATAGGACATAGTTTCAGGAATGTCAGGATGGGAAACATTACATGAAGTTGATTCTTCATGTATTTATTGACCCAAGGGTGTGATTTCCAATGATTAAAAAAAGTGCTCCAGTTGAATCACTCTTTGCAAACCAAACATCACGTAACACCTCATTGGAGAAAGGTGGAACTCTGTATCAATTATATTATAACTGCCATAGCTCCTCTGCCAACAACTGGAAAACATCATTCTACTTTTTCTCTTTATGATTTTGACTACTATAACTATCTCATTTAAGTGGAATCACACAGTATCTGTCTTTTGGTAATTAGCTTATTTGACTTAGCTTAATGTCTTCATTGTTTATCCATATTGTATATGTCTGAATTTCCTTCCTTTTTAAGTCTAAATCATATTCTATCTCTATCTCTCTCTCTCCCTCTCTCTCTCTCTCTCTCTCTCTCTCTCTCTTTTTACACACACACACACACACACACATACATATGTATATGTATATATATATACACACACACACATATATGGGTGTATGTATGTGAGATATTATGTTTAGACCAATTTTGAGTTAATTTTTATATTTGGTATTAGCTAAGGGTCCAACTTCATTATTTTACATGTAGATATCCAGTTTCTCCAGAACTATTTGTTGAAAAGATTGCTCTTTCCCCATTGAATGGTCTTGGAGCCCTTGTCGAATATCATCTGACAAATATGAAGAGTTTATTTCTGGGCTCTTTATCTATTCCATAGGTCACTATGTCTATCTTTATGCCAGGACCACACTGTTTTGGTTATAGTAGCTTTGTAATAAGTTTTGAAATCAGGAGATATGAGTCTTCCAGCTTTGTTCTAAGTGTCTTACACATTTTGTGACACCCTGATCCATGGGAGCACTTAAAAGATACCTCAGAACATTTGTAGATTTAATGATGGGACTGCTACTATTATGTAATATAGAACATGCTGAGAGATTTGCTCCCATCTTGCCAAAACTAAATAATTTTCACAAAACTATTTCAACAAGAAAACATCGAACATTTTTTATAATGTAAATTATTTCATATACTGGAAGCTGTGATTCTGGTGAAGAATGAATTGATTTAGTCTCATAAAGTTTTGCCCTTTTTAATATTCATTAAAATTTAGGTGATTGGTATTACAGAAAGAAAATCTCTTTCAGTTTAGTCATGGATTCTGAGCATAAAGTTTTCAAATGCTGGAAAATTGACCTGGCACAATTTCTTATCCATAACGAAATAGCATGATCTCCTTATTATTGTTTTCACTTAATGTCATGGTATGGATTAAAAATATAAGGACATATAATTAAGGTATTATTTAGTAATGTCATGATTTAAAGAAAGAGTGATTAGAATCCAGGGAAGTAAATATCAGTACATTATAAATCATCTTAGTGAAAGAAGTCTAGTCCTAGGGATTCTAGTTTCATTAAACCCTAATTTCTCTGTTTTTAAATTTATGGGCATAAAATTATCTTTTCATTTTTCTAATTTTAGAATTTCAGAATTTAAGACATCTGAAAGTTTATCATATTAGCTGTAACAAAGAGTATTAACAATAGTTTACTGACTTAAAGAAAAATATATATATTTTTTCTCATGTTGCAGTCTGATATGGGCATTCAAGGTTAGCCTACAGCTCTGCTGCAGGCAATCTTCTAGAGATCCAGCATTCTCTCAGTTTGATTCTGCCTGATTTCTGTAGAATGTTGTCTTTACCAGCTTGAGTGAATCTAGGTTCAGGCATTTCCTTATCCCAATTCATGAAAAGGGAACTTACACATAGGAGCTCTGTGTAAGGTTTTATAGGCCAGGTCTGGAAGTGGTAAGTGTCACTTCTGAGGACATTCCATTGAGAACTGAGTCACTAATCCACACCTGTCTACAAGGGGCACTGAGAGAAAAAAATCCTTGTAAGGTAGTCATGTCAGTTATAACTCTCTAACTTTGCATAAAAGGAGAGATTGATTTTGGGTAACTAGCAATCACCCAGACCAAAGCTCTCAGTTTACTAATTAGAGAATGGAAGGTAGAGAAACACTATCTCTTATCATCTTTGTGATCTTAGACATATAGTCTCTACCGATGACCCACCTGACCTTGAATACCTAACCTTCAGCACTTGAACACATAATTTCTACTACTTACCACTCATCTGACCTTGAATAACCATCCTCTATCATTTATTGCCTATGTGACTTTGGACGTATAATCCCTACCACTTACCATCTTTGTGACTTAGACTCATGACCACTATCACATAACACCTTTGTGATCTCCAACTCATAATGTCTACTACTTAACACCTGTGAGACCTTGGCCACATAATCTTGCTAAGTATATTTTTCTCATATCTACCTCATAGGATTGTATTAGCCAAAATAATTAATATAAAGACATTAGAATGATGGCTCACACATAGTGCTCAATGAATGTAAGTTTCTATTGCTGCTGTTATCAATATTGCTACTCATGTTACTCCTATTTTTCTTAATTACTTAACAGAATCTATGCAAACATGAAAATTATTCTTCCATTGATTGTATAGAGAAATGTTTCATGGCCACCAGCTTACTAATATGTATCTAGTTATTACTAAGCATAGAAATGCTCCTGAATAAACATTATAGTCAATACATGTCACCTTAACAAGCATTTAACATATATATTTTAATAATATGTATGCCATACTGTGTGTGTGTATGTGTATTTGTGTGTGTGTGTAGTGTAGTATAATAGTAAATAATCTTAGGTTAAACAAAAGAATAATACATTTTTGATTCTGGTTCTATTTGCCAGTTATAAAATTCACTGACTTGTTTATTGGGAATTGGTTCTGTAGGGGATATTAGAGGACCAAAAGTGAGATAATTTATTCTGAATATATTCTTAGGGTTAAATCAACTGTTAATGAATTTTGTCCAAACTTTTGTTATGCTAACATACCAAGGAAAGTAAGTGACCCTAATGATTATTAGCTCAATGAATAAACCATTTACTTGGAAATAGGAATTCAGAAACTAAAAACCTGAAGTAGCAGATTGCCAGATTTTCCAAATGGAATTTTATTAATTTGTAAATAGATCCTTATGTACAAATAAACTGTCTCTTCCTATGTGCAGCAAAATAACTTGGACAGTTGATGAGTCCTTATGAACTAAACAGAGTAAACAAATTACTGTCAAGGTCAGAATTAGTTTTTCTATGTCTTACAGACATCACAGCAAAATTTTTAAACATTCAGCTTCATTTGATGCTGTAGCTTGCTTTTTACTTTTCTCTAAATCAGTTTACATTTATATTACCAAGGGTTGCATTTCAAAGTTTTTTGGTACCTCACTTAACCTAAGTGAGAGTTTATACTTGTTGTTGACCAAATACACAATATGATTTTCAGATAGACTCTATATAAAAGAACATTTTTATGTGTATATTTTAAATCTCTTCCACCTGATTTACGTAAATTTTCATATAATATGGGAGAGCCTTAATATTTGTGAATTATGCAGTGCGCGCGCGCGCACACACACACACACACACACACACACACACACGATTTAGTGGATTTATATCCTGTTAAAAATGGACCTGAAAGGGAAATAAATGTTATTGCTGTGATAGAAATAATGAGAAAGTAAAGAACTTTTACAAACTGACTTCTTATAAAATAGAAGCTTGGTCTAAATTAAGACCAGGCATTCAAATTTAGTGGTGGCTTGGCTGTATGTCATAAGCAAGTCCACCATATGTTTTATACAGGAATATGAATCATGAAATAATTTTAGTGGGAGCTCTAGGGAGAATTAATTTTTATAGCTTTATAAGTGGAAAAGTTTAGAGCTCTTTTATAACATCAATACGGTTGTGAAAAGGCACTACATTTTCTATATTTAGTTATGATACACCATGAAGAAAATTACATGCATTATAATATTTAAGAATTTGGGAAGTCTTCATAGCCTTAGTCTATAATTTCTGGAATGGCAATGTTTATTTAGCAAAGAAATAAGCAGTTCACTCACTATTGGTCTCTCAGTAAACACATACAAGTTCAATCTGCAAGCCTAGACGTATGAATTGTATTCTATCTGGATTCTGTTGAAATAATAATAATGTTAAAATGTATTTTAAGGCCAGCTATTTTTTAAAAACTACTTAGTGTTCATAGTTACATGTTTTAAGTTAATGTTCTAATTAATTAGCTTTTAGAATACAGTGAGAGAGAAACCCCTAATAGTAAAATGAAACAATTATTTAATAGCACAACATTAGACAATACATTTCCAATTCTTACTAGAGATAGTTCATGGAAATGTTAGTAAAAGTATGTCTACTGGACACGAATATTCTATTAGTCAAAACGTTGTTCTAACCAGCATCTCATTTTATTTCAATTCTTCAGTTTGCAGGTAGTAACATGTTTAACCACTGGGGGTCACTATTTATCTATATTTTGAAAAACCAGTTACTTAAAGGTGAGATGATGTAACTGGGTAACTGGTAGTGAGAGGTTTTCATTTTAAAGAAACATTGCTGAAGGAAAAGTCTAAATTTAGACAGGGGTTCTTAGAGACTAAAACATAATCCTTGGTCAATTAAGTGATTCCACAGAGCCAGTGATTTTTCTCTATATATGATTCAGAAATAACTAAATAGTAATTATGTTCAAAATAGCCATGTATATTTTTAAAATGCTTTACCAACTTGAGGCAGTTTTGGGATGGATGCTTTCCAAGGTCCAGAGAATGACGATTCAGGAAAGTGGATGGGACATGTCCTAGGACTTAGGAAGGAGAGATAGGTACTGCTTTGGCTCTATCACTCACTGGCTGTGTACCTGATCCAATCTCTTACTCCCAGATTTTCCCTCTGTAAAATGAAGGTAGAAAGCTCCATGATTTCAATAGACCCTCTGATATTTCCTCTGGTCCTGTCTTTCTAAGAGTACTTGTTGGTATCTGTCAGATTTGAATGCTTTTGGATAAAAGAGAATGGGGCTATTTTTACTCTTTCATCTCCTTGATAGACCAACAATAAGACAGCCACAACAAAGCACTATTTTCTGTTTTGTACCTAACTTTTTATGACAGCAGTATGAAGTGACTGCTACTAGAAGATTTTCTTTTGTAGTGCTGTGAAGCACAAGGAGGAATTGACACTGTGGAAACTTTAGAACGTTTTAGGTCAGCTTATTATGCTTTTGATTAGTTTTGCTTAATTAACTCATATTTTATCAATGCTAATGAAAAACAACAGTTGATTGGTGCTGATTGAGCCAAAAGACAAAAGAATCTGTTGTATTCGTCTTCTTTTACAACTTTTGGCCAAAAAAATTTTCACTCAAGTGAATTCTTTACCCTTCATTTTCAGGTTTGTTGCTGTTTCAGTCTTCAGCATCATTTTTTTTTTTAACTTACTAAATTACTGGTTTATTACAAAAGGATGTAATTCAGGAACATTCAGGAGTAGCCAGGTAGAAGAGATGCATAGGGTGATATATGATGAAAGGGTGTGTAGTTTACATGTTCAGCAGTTCTAAGCCAGGTGTCCCCCTGATGTGCCTCCAATTTGTCAGTGATTTAAAAAAAAAATCCAAAACAAACAAAAAAACCCACAAAATTAATGTTCGTAGTACACTATACAAAGAATGTCATACATTTTATTTGATATTTATAACGACACTGTAAAATAAAGCAAGTAGTATTACCAAACCCTTTTTGGAGTTCAGGAAATCTATATCGAGAAGGAATAAATGATTGATCCAAGTGATTTGTTCAACTTGCAAGCTAACCATGACTTGAACACATATCTTCAATCCCAAATTTCATATTTATTTTTCTTTGTGAAGATCCAGGTTCTCTTTTATACTAAAGTTCACAAACTTCTGCACCAGCATGTTTTCTCGTGTTTGGAACTCTGAACTAGTAGACAGTCTTACTATGCCATCGAATCCATCTAATATGGGCTGAATTTTGTCTCCACAAAAGTCTTATGTTGAAACACTAACCCCTAGTACCTCAGAATGTGACTCTATTTAGAGATAGGACCTTTAAAGAGACGATTAAGTTAAAATGAGGCCTTTAGGGTGGTTCTTAACTCAATTTGACTTGTGTATTTTTTTTAAATAATTATTTTTCAATTGGCATACAATATTATATTAGTTTCAGGTGTACAACAGTGATTAGACATTTATATAACTTGCAAAGTGATCATCTTGATAAATATAGAAACTATCTGACATCATATATAGTTATTACAGTACTATTGACTATATTCTCTATGATATGACTATCTTGCAACTATCAATTTGTACTTTTTAATCCCTCCCTCATCAAAATATTCTGTTACCTATGAGTTTGTTTCTGTTTTGTTTGTTAATTTACTTTGTTTTTTAAATTCCACATATAAGTGAAATCATATGATATATGTCTTCCTCTGACTTATTTCACTCAGCATAATGCTCTCTAGGCCCATCCATATTGCAGATGACAAGGTTTTATTTTCATGGCTGAGTAATATTCCAGTGTGTGTGTGTGTGTGTGTGTGTGTGTGTGTGTGTGTGTGTGTGTGTGTGACTTCTTTATCCATTTATCTATTGATGGACACAATAGCTTCCATATGTTGGCTATTGATTATAAATAATGCTGCAATGAACAGAGGAATGCATACATCTGTTTGAATTAGTGTTTTGAGTTTCTTTGGATAAATACCCAAAAGTGAAATTACTGAGTCCTTCTTTGTCTCTTGTTATAGCCTTTATTTTAAATTTTATTTTGTCTGATATAAGTACTATTAACAACTTTTTTTCCCATGTCTGTTTTCTTAAAATATCTTTTTCTATCTCTTTACTTTTAGTGTATGTGTGCCTTTCGATCTGAAGTGAGTCTTTGTAAGGGTCTTGTTTTCTTATCCACTTAGCCACTCTATGCCTTTTGATTTGAGAATTTAATTCTACATTTAAAGTAATTCTTGGTAGACATGTAGTTATTGCCATTTTATTATTCAGCTTTTTTTTTTGTCTTTTTTCTTTATCTTCTTCTTAAATAAGCCCCTTGAACATTTCTTATAATATTGATTTGTTGGTGATGAACATCTTTCACTTTTTCTTGTCTGGGAATGTCTTTATCTGTCCTTCAGTTTTAGATGATAGCTTTGCTGGATAGAGTAATCTTGGATGTAAGTCTTCTTTTCATCATTTTGAATATTTCTGTTAATCCCTCTGGCTTGCAAAGTTTCTCTTGAGAAATCAGCTGACAGTCTTATGGGAGTGCCCTTGTAAATAATGAACTGCTTTTCTCTTGCTACTTCGAAGATTTTCTCTTTGGCACTTGAATTATGATGTGTCTTATTGTGAGCCTGTTTGGGTTCATCTTGTTTGGGACTCTCCGTGCTTCCTGGGCTTGTATGTCTATTTTCTTTGACAGGTTAAGGAAATTTTCATCATTATGTTTTCAAGTAGGTTTTCAATTCCTTGCTTCCTGTCTTCTGGTTCTGGTATCCCTGTGATATGAATATCAGTATTCTTGATGTTGTCCCAGAGACCCCCTAAACAATCCTCATTTTTTTGGATTTTTTTTTTTTTTTTTTTTTTTTTTGCTTTTCTGACTGGGTGTTTTATACTACCTTATCTTCCAAATCACTGATTTGATTCTCTGTTTTATATAATCTGTTGATTCCCTCTAAGGTAATATTCATTTTGGTTGTTGTATTCATTTCTGACTGGTTCTTTTATATATTTTCTATCTTCATTTTTATATATTCTATATCTTTGTTAAAGTTCTCATTGAGGTTATCTACTCTTTTCCTAAGTTTATTAAGCATACTTATAACCAGTATATTTAACTCCACATCTGATAGATTACTTGTCTCCATTTTGTTCATTCTTTTTCTGGAGCTTTGTTCTGATCTTTTATTTGGGACATGTTTCTTTGTCTCCTCATTTTGTTCTCCTCTATGTTTTTGTTTCTATGTGCTAGAAAGTGTGCTATGTCTTCCAGTCTTGGTAGAGTGGCTTTATGTTGTAGGAGTCCTATGGGGCCCAGTGCTATATTCTCCCTGGTCACTTGAACCAGGTGCTCCAGGAATGTCTCTTATGTGTGTTGTATGTGTCCTCTTATTGTAGTTGAGTGTTGCTTGCTGTTGGTATGTCAGTGGGAGGGACTGATCCTCAGGCTGATTAATTGTGAGAACTCTCTGTGACTATAGTGAGAAAGCTGTTTTGTAGGGACTGACCTTACAGAGAAGGATTCACTTTAGCAGGGCCCTTGTGACTGCTGGGTCTACCCTTTAGATGTGTCATTTGTGGAGGTCATTGCTTGATGCTCTGGTGTGGTCTGAAGCTTGCTGCTGGGTATGTTGGTTCTGGGGCCCCTTGTGGTGGTAGAACTGTGGTGCAAACCAAGATCAGCTGCTGCCTGTGCCCTGCCCTGGGCCACTTGGTATGAGCTACAAAGTGATCTACAGATGGTTGACATTTGTGCTGGGCTTGGGGGTGTCTAGAAGAGGCTAAGCTTCAAACCGATGCCAGCTGTCACTAATGCTGGGCTTGGAGCTGCTTAGCAAGATATACAGGGCACACTGAGGCCAGATGCTGCTTGTTTGAGGTTTGTGAACATTTGAGAGATTTTAGAAAAGCCCATGGCATACGTCATGACTGTCTGTTTGTATGGAAAAGCCACTGGAATTGGCTTGGGTTGGCCGGCAAGTTGGGTGGGGCAGGATCTCAGAGAATCACCAGGACAGGGCAACCAGTGTCAGCCAAGTTGATGGAGAGTCATATATGGCACCTGCCTGAGTTGGAGGAGGACTCAATAAAGGAACAATGGCTTCTTCCAGCACGTCTGTCTGAGAGAAAGCTGCCTCTTCAGCCCTTACCATGAAGCCAGACAATTTGTTTTCTTCCTAGTATGTCCCTGGTGCTTTTTGAAGTGCTGCGCTGCCACTGGAGCTCAGAGTGAGTGAGTTCACTAGTGAGTAAGTCTGTGTACGAGCCCTTTAAGAGCAGCACCTGGAACCCCCACACCCCTTCATCTCACTCATCTACAATCTCTGCTGGTGTTCACAGCCAGAAGTTGTGGAGACTTTTCTCCCTGACACTGGAAACTGGGGCTGGAGAAACTGGTATGGGGCTGGGACCTCTCTCTCCTCAGGGGAACTTCCATAGTCAAGATGTCCCTTCTGATTTCTAACCACAATACATGGAAATGGGACCTGACCATTATTCATCTCTGTTCCTCTTACCAGTCTTGAGGTGGCTTCTTTGATTTATCTTTAGTTATAGAACTTCTGTTCAGCTAGACATTATATGATTCTAAATAGAAGTTTTTCTGTAGTTTACTTGTAATTTTGATATGGTTGGAAGAGAGGCCAGCATTACTTTTATCTACCCTTTCATCTTGACCAGAAGCTCTTCTCTGTTGACTGGTGTCTTTATAGGAAGAGTAAATTTGGATATCCACAGAGACACCAGGGATGTTCATGCACAGAGGAAATACCATGTGAGAATAATGAGAGAAAGTGATCATTTGCAATCCAAGGAAAAAGGCCTGAGAAGAAACAAAATTTGCCAACACCCTAATCCTGGACTTCTAGCCTCCAGTACTTTACAAAAATTAAGTCCTGTTGTTTAAGCCTGCTAGTATGTAGTATTTTGTTATGGAAGTCCTTGCTGACTAAGACACCACCATTCATTCTTCTATCCATCTATCCATTTATCCATCTATCACCTGCAAATAATGACTTAGTATCTAACATACCAAGAACTGTGTTGATCTTTGAGATACAGAGATAGAAGATACAATTCATGTCCTCAAGGCCCTCATAATATAGAGTTCTGCACTTATAGTGGTAATCTGGGAGAAGGGAGAGGGTGGCAAACAGCTAATATTATAAGGTGGGCTGAGGTTTTATAGAAGATGCATAGAGAATCATGGAAGTAAAGAGAAGGAAGCTTTGCCTCTGCCTGAGTTAAAATGGAGTAAAGGTAGAGATAGGGAACCCAGAGAAGGTAACTTGAAGAATAGTGGAATTTAGGTACCCCCTCATTTCACAAACCATTTCATAAGATCTAGTCATGGTCTTGAACTCCATATATGTGAAGGCTAGTTACCTGCTGAGAAATTCTTGATGTCGAATATGTATTTGGATTTTAAAAATTATTAGCCTCTGAAGTTTTTTCTTCTTAAGCCTATCAACAAATCCAGTACAGCTCTGATATTTACTGTTAATCTGACACCTTCTTTTCTGTCAAAATCCCTTTGGAATCATGCAATTAGTTCTTGTCAAATCTTTTGAAAACTTGTAATTCTATGTTCTAGACATGTAATAATTTCCCCTATTCAGTAGGTTAACCACCAATGTACACCTTATTCTAAGATCTAATAGTATCTGTATAAAATAATACAGAGATAATATACATATGTATATTGGTACAGAGCCAGGGCATAGGCTCCCTACCAAATATTTCTTACTTATGAGTATCACCATGAGTTTTTGCAGCTTATCTTTATCTAATTGCCCTTACAAAATTAGAGAGAAATGTGATGTCCTCAGTATGGCTACACTGTCAAATACAGAGAATAGCATCAACTGTGAAATAGGTTTCAATGTCCATAAGTAATGTAGAGATTGAAAGAAGACAACATCATAAAACTTGTGGTTCTATATCTGAATATACTATCTGGGTATACTTTAACATGTTATAACCTCTTTTTATAAAGTAAGAGACTAGATGATTTTTTTTTACCATATTATTTTCTCTCCCAAGTTCTCCTTAAGTTCAAAAGTGGTCACCCTTTCGTTGTCAACAGTTTTTATTAAATGCCTACTATGTTGCCAACAATGATCTTTATTAAATCCTCTATTTTTAAAATTTGCATTTGGCCTTTAAGAAACATGTTCTAAAGACACCATCATTGTAACAAAACCATTTTAAGTCTCTGATTTTATAAGGCTTTTCTTCACCATGCTCTTAGCCATGCCCTTTTATGTAAATCTCTATGTAGTTCTCATTTTAGTAATTGTAGTGTACCTAACATAAGACTAACTCTCCCACAGTTAGCAATCATAAACTCTAGATAAAATTTAAATAAAACAACTCTTTGGAGATCAGCACAAAGCAAGTGATTGTGGAAATTTTCTGACCTTTGAAAAAAGGAAGTCCACTGGGTGAATTCAGTGTATTTTTTTTCCTGAGGGCACATCCACTCCATGTGGTGTAGGGGAGCTAAAACTCAGGTAGAAAGTCATAGTTTTAAAAGTTTAAGTGGTTAAGGTCTGAAATCAGGATTGCTATAACAGCTGGAAATTGAGGAGGGAAATACTAAAAAGGAAAAAATAATGAGAGGGAAAGGCCCTAAATTTCCTCATGAACTTCTCTAATATCTTTGGATACACCTGAACTATGCACACATGTGGCAGATTCCAAAGAATGTAGGGGAAAACAACAACCTGTAGGCTGAAAATGCTAAGAAAGATGTGAATTGCTGCCTACCGCATGGGTGACAGGAATTGGCATTTAAATCTTTCCAAATGAGAAGAGCTTTTAATTGAAACCTCAGAAGAGCTATGACTTAGGAATAATGGTTATTTCTTTGGGACTAAGTGTTCTTTCTAAGACTATGGCCCAACTGAAACAAACTCTCCCTAACAAAGTATAAAATTAAATCTTTAAAAATTCAAGATATATAGTAATCAAAAATCAGTATTTTTTAGAGGAAGATTCCAAATCCAGAGTTTTACTATGTACAATCCACAGTGCACAGTATGTTACTAAATATTATTACACAAGTGAAAAAATAAAACAAAATGGGAAATGTGATCCATAGTCAAAAGCAAAAGAGATAGTAGAAACATTCTTAAGATAATTCAACTCTTAGAATTAGAAGACAAGGCCTTTAAATAATCTATTATAGATATGTTCAAGGATGTAAAAGAAGTGTAAAGGAAGTGATGTTAACCAGATGAAGAAACTCAACCAAAAAATGCATGTTATAAAAAAATGAAAATTCTACATAAAAGGAAAATATTCAAAATGCAGAATTTGCTGATGGTT
>CM053513.1:25718840-25730793 GCA_028627145.1 Eidolon dupreanum
TTTATACATAATTATATGTATACATAATATATGATGTTTATGTATAAATTATATATATAATTTTTAATAAAAAAACAGAAAATTAACCAAGTTAAACTTGGTTCTTCAAAAAGATTATAAAATTGGTAGAAGTCTAGCAAGACTGATCAAGAAAAACAAGTTAAAAGTTAACATTATCAGGAATGAAAGAAAAATTACCACAAAATATTATAAACAACTACAATACCAGAGGAGGTGGAGAAATTTCTTGAAAAACACAATTGATAAAAGAAGAATTAAAATATTATTTGGGTAGCACTAAAGAGCAGAGGAACTAGATTATTCAATAATGATGCTGCCTCAATTGGATGTCTATATGGAGAAAAAAAATTGAATTTAACCCCTTCCTTACACCATATGCAAAGTTTGATTCTATGTGTATTGCAGATTTAAGTTTGAATGGTAAAGTAATAAAACATCTAGAATAAATAAAGCTCCGCTGAAAGATTTTGAGCACTTTTAAGACTAAACTTAACAATGTTGGCCTGTTTGTCAGCTTGCATGACCATGCATTGAATAATGGTGGGGCTGGAACGAAGCATCCTACACAGAAATGCCTGAGCACATTAAGAGGAACAAGTTTCTTTTAGAAGGAGATGGAGGACTTAGATCTTCACACTCCAGCATGAGCTGCTACTAAGGCGTAGCTCCATCTGCAAGAGCCCATTGCTCTTGGTCTGCAGGCATAAGTTTAACTTAATGAAGATTGCTAGGGGACAAGAGAGATTTTTTTGAATGTGGTTACTCAAAAAATGGTGCTGGTAGCCTTCCTTTAGAAAAACTTTCTTATTTTGAAAATAAAGTAGAGATTTTTTTCCACTGTTGTAGAACACACAGAACAATGACTCATTTCACAGTCTTTTACAGGTGATTTGTGAACTTCTACTGTTAACATTTATGACACCTAACACATTTTCCTCACATGGGACTAAGCATGGTAATGGGGTAGAGGAGGGCTATATTATATATATACTTATGCCTTAAATTGTACTTGGTGAACTACCCACTATGAATATTTGAATCAAAGCTCCACATCTACTCTCTGTTTCTGGGGAAGCCTTCTGATTAAGAGTTCATAGTTATAGTATAAAGGAGGCTTTGAAAAATTCCTCATTACTGGCACTGTCATGCTGAAGTTGGGTGGAGGTAGCAGGACTCTTGAGGATGTTATTGGCAGCCTGTTGTGCCTCTCCTGCTGTTTCCTATTGCTCAAGGTACTCAATCCCTTATAGATTGGATTATTCTATCCTATAAGGAGGCTTGCCCCAATGAGGTCCTGGGTATCTATAGAGGAGGTATGACAAATTCTTAGGGAGTTGCTAATGAGATAGGCCAACTATGCTCCTATCTTTGAAGGACCTGATTGGGCCACATTCACTGCTGGAATAAAGCCAAGATACTCCAGTTTACCTCTAGCACCTGGTATGGGATGTTGATATGCATGCTAAGTCCAGTCATAGGACAAGACATTTATGATGTTGGGCAATCCACTGCTTATCTGGGGGTAACTGACAAGTCCTGGGAGTGGGTATGGACTATGGGAAAGACCCAAGACAAAGAAGGAACTTGAAAAGCCAAAAAATAATCCAAACTGGCTCTAAAGGGTTTGGTAAAATAACTTGGAAACAAATGTGGTTTGACCTCATTGCTGCCAAGACCCCACCTAAAAAGGTAGACTGGCAACCCAACACTGTGTTGGTCAGCCTGGGAAAGCCTTACAATCTGAACAAAAGTTCAGATCTGCCCCCACCTCTCCTTATTATCCTAAATGGCCAACATGCTCCAGTAGGGGCCTCAGAGGTGCAGTTCACCCCATCTCTGATGCAGGCCAAGATTGCCTCCAGGTTGGGGTCACTGGGGGCAGTTGAGCTCCCATGTTGAGCTCATTCTTAACCAATCTCCCAGAAACAAACTAAAGGTGATGGCTCTGGTTGATACTAGAACCAAGTTGATACTGTAATATAGGTAACCCTCATAAGTTTTCTGGACCCCTGAGCACCACTGATGGTTTGGGAGGGCAAATGGTCATGGTTAGGAAGGTCCGTTTGACACTGCAAATTGGATGTTCTTCCCCAGGAGAGTATGAGGTTTTTATTTCTCCAATACCAGAGAACATATTGACATCCTACAAGATCAAATGCTGCAAACTTCTATTAGTGAATTCTACCTCCAGGTTAAAATAATCACATTAGTTCTGAGGGAAAACACTCAACTGGGAACCAGTACATTAAGTGCGCCTGCAAAAAATGGTAACTGTCAAACAATATAAATTGCCTGGCGGAATCAGGAAATAGGAGAAACTATCTGAGAACTGCACCAAATGGGTATTGTATGTCCTGCCCATAGTGCTTTCAACAGCCTCCTAGGGCTGTTGAACAACAATTTTAAATATAAATAAACAAGTGTAAAGATGAATGCAGGAAAGGAAAGATAGGGTGACTGGTAGGGATGAGGGGGTAGAGAGGTGGTCCCATTTTGTAGATGTTGTTCAGGAAGGTAACATCTGATCAATACCTGAAGGTAACTAAGGAATGAGCCATGTAGATATAAGGATGTATCTACAGGGATTCTAAACAGAAGACAGCAAGTGCAAAGTTTCGATTGTGGGAGTTTCCTTGGTCTGTTAGAGCAACAGCAACATAGCCCAGTAAACCTGGAGGAGGATGAGTGAGCTGACATCTGTGTCCATAATGCTTGAGAGATGTCATGGATTATAAGTAATGGGTTTGGGATTTTACTACAAATAAAATGTGAAACTAAAAGAAAATTTTATTATTTGCAGATAAATCTTTGAGATAGATTTTTGCTAAACTTTCTGAAATTCCTAAAATTGATTGTGTTCTAGTTTTAATTCTGCTGGGCTTTATATTTAAGAGTGGAAAGAATTAAACTTTTATCAATTAAACAAATATAAGCAACATTCTAGAGAGGTATATGATTTTCCAGAAGTAAATGATAATAACATCCTAAATTGATAAATAATAGCAAAAACCATTCTGGTTTTCCTGTGCTATGTGTGGAAACACTTTAGCTACTGTCAATTACTACCAAGAGTTAGGGTGAAACTTGCTATTTATTTTTAATATTTTCTCTCATAGTAAGCATTGTGTATATCAGCATTACCAAACACTGGCAAAATAAATATGGTGTTTTGATACTGAACTTGTTAGACTAGGCTGAGTTTCAATCGTTGATCTGCCACATACTCTGTGACCTTGAGGAAATCCCCCCAGCATTTTTTAGCCTCAATTTCTTTATTCCAGGCCTGGACATGATAGTTTTCTAATTCATAGATAGTATTTGTTAAGCACCTACCCAAGTTTTTACCATGTAGTAAGCATTTAAAAATAATTGTAGCTATAATGACTATGTATGTTTTTTGCCTCTCTTAGTATTCGTACATACTGAGCAGACTAAAATAGGCTACAGTGTTTGCATTTGTTCTCTAAAGTATATTATTAATGTTTATTGACATGCTCTTAATTTTCGACATTCTAAGGACCTAAAAATATGTATAAGAATAAAACAAAGAAACAAGCTGCATAAATGTAAATGATTTAGACAGATAAGCAATACATTCTTTTATACAAATCAATTAACATGAAATTTTAATTGGACAACTAAGCTCCACTCAGTATTATCAGGACTTATTTTTTGTTCAAATGTTTTTGTTTGTAGAATGTTCAACAATGCCTCATTTGTCTTTGATCACCCTGGCATATTGCCAGTAGTAAATGTTTAATAATATACCAGACATTGCTTCAGAGATGGGTAATTGCCCAGGTATAAGGCTGTACATGAAGGGGTACAGTATTAATTTAATGTCTATAAAAGGAGTATGGCTGGAAACATGGCAGAGTGAGATGTCCCTAGATCTCTCCCCTTGAAACAATAATAAGCTGAACATCTAAAACTCAACAAAAAACACCCAAACTGTACACCAGCATGTCTGGGTGTGGGATCTACACATAAGAGCTACCACAGGCCAGAACCCCGGGTGTCCCACAGTGGACTGGGAGAAATAAAGAAGCTGCCGCTCACAGACTCTGGAGCTCCCTGCAGGAGGAGGGGGAGGGGTGAAGGTGCGGGAACTTCCCTGAACAGCCCTGCTTAGGACTGCTGTGAGCTCGCCACACTGGGCGGAAGGGCCCAGTCATCAGGGGAGAAGACGGGGTAAAGGGGGTGAAATATAGGGGGGTAGGGGTAAGGAGAAGTAGGTAAAGGGGAAGAAATATATGGTAGCTGAAGGAAACTGAACTTTGGGTGGTTAACACACAATAGAATATACAGATGTCAAATGATAATGTACATCAGAATATTATATAATTGCTTTAACTAATATTATCCCAATAAACTTAATAAAAATAAATAAGATAAAAAAATAAAAAATAAAATAATCATGGCTGTAGAGTAACTACCTCAACTCCCGAACATTCCTATTCTCTAAAAGGAGAATTTACAGCTTCATGAACACTTTTATAGCTTAGAATCACAAAATATAATTAGCATGTAATAAAAACTATTTCAACAACACCCTCACATATGCTGCCTACAAGAGATTCACTTCAGATTAAAAGACACACACAGACTAAAAGGAAGGGGATGGAGAAAGATATCACCTTGACGGACCTAGAGAGTATAGAGTTGAATGAAATGAGAAAGATAGAGAAAGAAAAATATCACATGATTCCATGTATATGTGAGATCTAAAGAACAAAATAAACAGCAACAACAAAAGCAGTAATAAACATAGAGAATATTTTGAGGGCTATTAGATGGGAGGGGGATTGGGGGGACAAAAAAAGGCAAAGAGATTAAGAGGTACAAATGGATAATTGCAGAACAGACATGGATATATAGAGTGTAGCATGGGGAAGATGGTTAATAATGTAATAAATATGTAAGGGGGAAGAGGGGTACTAGGTTTAGTGGGGTGATCACTTTGTGAGTTATGTGGATCTCTGATTACTAGGTTTTACAACTGAAACTGGCATATTATTGTATACCAAGTATAATTGAAAAAAACTCATGGAATTGTACAATGTAAATATGAGCTATTTCAATAAAGCTGGAAAAAAAAGAAAAAAAGAAAAAAAAACTATGTTTCAAGTAAATTCACTGACATATTATGAAAGATTAAAGTCTCACTTGTCCATGAAAAAGGTGTCAGTACTTTGGTATTTTTAGAGAGCTACTAGAAAATCCACAGGCAAACAAGAGAAGCATAGGCAGCTATACAAAATTACCTGTGCTTTCTTTCTCTTTGTTTAATAGGCTCAGTGCAGAATAGTGCTGTTGTGTGTTCCTAGGTTCATTTAACCTAAACTCTATAATTCTGCCTAAGAACATTTGGAACAGATAGTGTCCAACTCTCCCTGCCTCGTCTCCTTTAGTTAAGGCAAGATCAGCTTCTAAAGCAGAGACAAATTGTTCCTGGTGTAGAACTAAATCACCTTAGATAGAGGTGGAAAGGGCCTTTGACTACAAAGAATATAATAGCTGAGGTAATTTTGGTTCTGCTTCTCTGCTCAGTAAGTGCAGGCTTGTGTCCTTTCTCCTCTCTTTCTCCCTTTTTCCATTATCTGTTTATCAAAAGAGAAACAGCAAAAATAAAGATAAAAAAATAATAAAACTCATGGGGACAAACAATGGAGTCAGATATAATTTTAAGGAAACAGCATTTAAATTCTGGTTTTGATTTTTTATTTACACAAGTGTATACAAGGTTTATTTTATTTTAGCTTTTGTAAAGGGAGATGCTTTCATATCCAAGGAGAATTATTAAACTGAAGTTTTGGAGGTAGAATTGCCTTTTATAAATACATAAAAAGGAGATTATATTGGAAAGGTTACTAAATAGAAATCACAACATTCCAAATCTTAAGTTTTCAAAGTATTTGTTGCTCATATGCATCTATGTCACATTTAAGTAGTTGCAATTACTTCACAGATACAATTTTCAATTTAGTCTTTTCATCCAGCATTTGTTTCTGAGAATTATTACATGTTTTGTTTAGTTTTAAAATGATCTCAGTGGCTATACCTATTTCTGTAGTGGTTGACAATTTAGTTCTATCAATCTTTCATAGTCGTAAATAATATTAAGAATAGGTACCAAAATCCTTTTTAGAAAGGAACTATCTCTATAAAAATACATTACAACAGCCTGAGGTTCAAGGTGAGGCATTAAGGCTTCAGCTAAGACTAAAACTTCTGAGAATGTACAGAAATACATGAAAAAGATAAAAAGGAGAAATTATTGAGGCTCCCTGTGAGATAATGGAAAGCGAGTGGTGAAAGGAGCCAGTAATACAGATTTGTTCACCATTATTTAGCTTTTTTATTTTTATTATTTTGTTCTTATTTTAATTTTATTATTTTTCTTATTTTATTTTCTTACTCTCTTATTTTTCTTATTTTAATAAAGTTTTAAAGAGAGAATGTGTGCCTGCTAACAGTTGTTTCTTGATAAAAATTGCAAAATTATTTCTAAAAGTTTTTTATTGACTTTGCCATCACATAAAATTAGAACAATAAATTCCTCCAAGTATTATTAGCAACCTCCACAGGTTGTGTATATGCTGACTATATTTATATTTGCTGGTTGTATTATAATACATCATATCTAACTATAATTGATTTAAAAGCTCTTTTCTAGAAATACTCTCTCCACCCATTTGCATGGTTGCAGTGAGAATTGCCATATTATTGATATGCAGTTTTATTCTCCATTGTCACTGTTTGTTGAATCAGAGCTGAGAACTTGACCCGTTTGGGCTATTGAGTTAATTCTCTAGGAATATAGGTAAAAAAAAAATGTGTCAATTTATCCTTGGTTACAAGATTATAATACAGGATATCCCTGACTTATCAGTGGTTTATTTCATCACTTGGACTGTGAAGGAGACATAGCTTGTCCACGAGAAGATCATAAAAGGGTACAATCATAAAAGATGAAGATGTAGAGAGAGACACAGACACCAAATGGAGAAAGAAGCTGATGGCATTGGAGTTTATTCCAATTCTTTCATGGTTTTTAAATCTTGAATTCTCTCATCTTTTCTTATCTACTCTTGAGGCCTCCTGGATAGATGCACGATATTTTTGTGCGTTTTTCTGCTTGCATGATGATCTGCTATGGAATCTCACCTAGGAATCTCATCCTTCTCAGAGATGAACTTCGCTCTTGGTTAAATCTCCACTGACTATCAGTTAATTCTATCATTCACTTGGAAAAATAATTATATAGTAAACAAATTTTCAATGAATTGTAAATATAAGTTAATAGCTTAATGCACATTCCTAAATCTGGTAAATCAGAATTTTCCAGAAAGATATTATAATTTCCTATATATTTTTTTGTTATGCTTGTTATTTCAGAGAACTTAAGAGGAATCACACAACAAAATGTGAGGCCTTCAAGTAGTCTGGATTAGCTTCTATCTATGTTCTGATTTTCATCTCTCTCTGTTTCTCTCTCGACTTGCTACCTCTCTTTTTTGTGCCTCTTGTTTATATCTGCTTTCCTTCAGCTTCCTGTAGGTGGTCCATTTGAGGTGAGAGGAAAGGGTTCTATACATAAAGCTGACAAGTCACTTTTATATTTGATCAGAGCTAAACAATACAATGCCACGTGGACTCCATGGTCTCTCCACAAAAAGCGATATCCCATGCCCACCTGCTAATGCCTCTCTTCACTCTTTATCTGCTTAAAGCTTGCTACGTCCTGACACAGCCACATGTTTAATTTTTAGATCCACTGCTAACCAACACAATCTCTCAGTAAGCCCTGTTTCATTGGCCAGGGAGACAAATCTGATTAACAAAATTTATTTCACCTGGTGATGAATCACGTACAAACTGATGGATTGGCTACATTGGTGTCAGGTGCTCAGTCCTGGTCCAATTCCAATGTCAGGAAGTGTGGCTTTACACAGAGTGAACCATGGTCACTTAGGTATAACATAGAGAAATTTTATTATCAGAGGGACAGGGCAGATATGGTATTAAATGATTCTTTAGTGAAATCTCAATTAATCCTAAGCACAAAGTGAAGTAAAAAGAGATTTTAAAAAATTTAACAGATGAATTAATAAATTCCTTTCTCTTCATTTATTTCCTCCCTCCCTTCCTTCTTTCTCTTGTGCAAATGTGTACACACATAGTCACACACGGTCTATAGAGTTGTAGTTAATGATCCTAATTTTTCGGAATTAACCATGTAATAACCCACAATTGTGATTTCTGATATGTACTCAGCTCTTTGGAGGTATGTTTAGCTTAATTTATTTCCATTTGTCTCTCCTTTCTCCATTAGGAAATAATATAGGATAGCACAATAAAAGATCGTTTTGAGACCAACAGCTTATACCCGCTGACTACCACCAACTAGCTAAATGTCTTTGAGAATTCATACAGGTTTATTTAACTATCTCTCTCTCTCTCTCTCTCATTGTATGTATATGCATATTTTAATAAATATATAATATATAATAATATTTATAAATATATATTTAGTTTGAGTATAGACAAAGGGAAAACTTTATGGCTACTGCCTAAAGCATGTTTATAAAATTGTCAGTTTCTCAAATATAAGTGATTGTGGGTTTAAATTTTTGAGTAGCATTACAAAAATGAATAAATTACCATTTATATAATTTATAATGTCTAGAAAATCAAGAAGAATTTCTGACTTCAAGGGAGAATTTTTTTATTTACTGAGATAAAGGAGCTACTTCTTTCATGGGTCTTCATGGAGAGAGCACTATATAAATATATTAAAAATATATCTAAGTATTTCTAACTATATTCTGAAAGTAACTACAGAAATAGTAGTTTCTGTAATGATTAGGGTATAGAATCTGAAAACAGCGTTTAAGTTTTCATATTACCATTTATAAGTTGAGTGACTTTGAGCAAAGTACTTAATCTTTTTGTGGCTCAGCTTTCTCATTGTAAAATAGAGAAAACAATAGTATCTAACTTCAGGATTTTTTTTTTTTGTGAGGATTAAATGCGATTTTAGGCACACAAATCTGATTATTGCTTGACACAAGATCAACACATAATAATCTTTCATTATTACTAAAATATAGTTTATTATTTAAAAATATATATAAATACAATAGTAGCCTAATATCAAATTGCATTTCTCTCACAATAAGGTTTTGAGCAAGCCAAAATATTCAAAATTCTGTGACAATTAGAATCCAGGGACATGTTTTAAAGTAGATAAATGAATGGACCACATGTTCTTTAAACAATTATCCTGAAATAGTTTTGTTCAACTCAGTTTGCAATAGCTATTGCTCAGAAGTGATTTTGTGGTTATACTCTTTGATAAGTACCTAGATTGTGGCTTTTCTGAGTAGTTGATGAAGTGCAAAACTCATGTTTTGAAAAGATTGAAAGAAGATTTCAAGCTGAGGACCTTGACAAAGACACATAAACACTTATCTTAATAGATACTCTCCATCTCTGCATGGAGATGGGCAGAGGTTTCCTGTGGGAAATAACAATATTCTAGTTAAAATACTATTTGGGGTTTGACCCAGCACCTGGATGAATGTGCAATTGAGGCTTATCCATTTTAACCAGAGAGCAGAGGCACAATGATTTCATCTTGGAATGTTTTGGAAGCAGGTGTAAAAAAATATGCTAATTTCAGCCGTGAATAAAAGCTCAGTGAAATACTTATACAATGTTTAACCTTGAGCAACATTCCTTTCTTGTATGTGCTCCTAATGTCTGCCAAAGTGACTGAATGTATTTAACATACTGTATAGATTTATTGATTAAAAGCCACTTAACAGTTATAGAATATTTGCCCCAAATAATCTTTTTGGTTATAGACTTTTCTGGTACAATTTACGTTTAAAAGTACTCTAGTGTCTATCTGTACACTAGATTGCTGCTGGAAGGCAATGGTGATATCAGGAAAACAAATTAGGATGCTAGAGCAGGAATACAGGTGAGATGATTGTGACTCAAGCTGAATCAGTTCAAGGATTTATGAAAGCCTCTGATAGGGAACCCACAGCATCCCCAATCCTGATGCTCATATCCTCAAATTCCATCCAGGAACATGGGAAATGAAAATTTAAAGGTCATCAAACTGATCTTTTACATCTTAGCAGTGGATGTGTGTTTTGACAAGGCCAATGTACATTTTATTTTTATTATTATTTTTAAAATTAAGTTTATTGGGGTAACATTGGTTAATACATTGTATAATTTTCAGGTGTATATTATAATTTGAGGTTTGTATATTCTATTTCTTTACCACCCAAAGGCCAGTTTCCTGCAACTACCATATATTTGATCCCCATTACTTCACCTTTCTACTACCCCCTATTTTCGACCCCCTTTACTCCATCTACCAACCGCCTCCTCCCTCACCCCCTACTCTCTGGTAACCACTATCTATGGTCCATGTCCATGAGGCTCTGTTTGTTTGTCCTGTACATTTGTTGCTTTTAGGTTTATAGCTCACATATAAGTGATATCATGTGATTTTCAACTTTTTCTGTCTGGTTTATTTCACTTAGCCTGATTATCTAGAGGTCCATCCATGTTGTCGCAAATGGCAATATTTCACCTCTTCTTATGACTGAGTAATGTTCCATTGTATATATGTACCACATTTTCTTTAGCCAATCATCTATTGTAGGATACTTCGGTTGCTTCCATGTACTAGCCACTGTGAATCATGCTGCCATGAACATCAGTGTGCAAATATCTTTTTGGATATGGGTTTTCAAGTCTTTGGGGTAAATATACACTACAGGGATTGCTGAATTATACAGTAGATCAATTCTTAGTTTTCTGAGGAACCTCCATAGTGTTTTCCATAGTGGTTGTACCAATTTGCAGTCTCACCAGCAGTGTATGAGGCTTCCTTTCTCTGCGCATTCTCTTCAGCATTTGTTATTACTTCTCTTGTTGATTATAGCTGTTCTACCAGGTGTGAGATGGTATCATGTTGTGGTTTTGATTTGCATTTCCCTAATAGCTAGCGATGTTGAGCATCTTTTCAAATATTTGTTGACTATTTGCATGTCCTCTAGGGAGAAGTCTGTTCAGGTCCTCTGCCTATTTTTTGATTGGATCATTTGTTTTTTGTTTATTGAGTTGTATGTGTTCTTTGTATATTGTGGATATTAGGTCCTTATTGGAGGCATTGCTTGCAAATATATTTTCTCATTCGGATGGTTGTCTTTTTACCTTGTTGATAGTTTCTTTTGTTGAGCAGAAATGTTTTAGTTTGATAGTCCCATTCATTTATTTTGCTTTTACTTCTCTTACTTTTGAGGTCAAATTCATAAAATGCTCTTTAAGTCCAAGGCACTTGAGTTTAGTTTCTGTTTTCTTCTATGCATTTTATTGTTTCAGGTCTTATATTGAGATCCTTAATCCATTTTGAGTTCATTTTGATGTGTGGTGATAGAATTAGATAACAGTCTAGTTTTATTCTTTTGCAAGTGGCTTTCCAGTTTTCACAGCACCGTTTGTTAAGGCTTTCCTTTCTCCACTGTATGATTTTAACTTTTTTGTTGAAAATCATTTACCCATATGGGTTTACTTCTGGACTCTCGATTCTGTTCCACTGGTTTGTGTGTCTGTTTTGCTGCCGATACCATGCCTTTTGAGTATTGTCACTTTGTAGTATAAATTGAAGTCGGGCAGAATGAAGCCTACAGCCTCATTCTTCTTTTCTCAGGATGGCTTTGGCAATTTGGGGTCTTTTGTGCTTCCATACAAATCTGATGATTTCTTGTTCTATTTCTGTAAAAAATGCAAATGGGATTTTGATAGGGATTGCATTAAATCTGTATAATGCTTTAGGTAATGAGGTCATTTTAACTATGTTGATTCTTCCAATCCAAGAACACAGAATATCTTTCCATTTCCTTAC
>CM053513.1:25730893-25771129 GCA_028627145.1 Eidolon dupreanum
TTTCATTAAATTTATTCCTAGGTATTTTATTCTTTTTGTTGCAATTGCAAAAGAAAATATTTTTTCCACTTTTTTTTCTAAAACTTCATTATTAGAGTAATGAACGTTGATTTTGTATCCGGAGACTTTACTGTATTTGCTTATTGTTTCTAGTAGTGTTCTTGTAGAGTCTTTAGAGTTTTCTATATAGAGAATCATATCGTTTGCAAATAGTGACGGTTTGACTTCTTCGTTTCCTATTTGGATGCCTTTTATATTTTTCTCTTGTCTGCGCTTGCTAAGATCTCCAATGTTATATTGAATAGCAGTGGTGATAGTGGACAGCCTTGCTTTGTTTCCTCTCTTAGAAGGAAGGTTTTCAGTTTTTCAACATTGAGTATAATGTTGGCTGAGTGTTTGTCATAGACGGCCTTTATGATGTTAAGTTACTTTCCCTGTATACTGATTTTGTTGAATATTTCGATCATAAATGGATGGTGTATCTTGTTGAAGGCTTTTTCTGCATCTATTGATATGATCATATAATTCTTATTTTTGAATTTGTTTATGCAGTGTATCACATTAATTGATTTGCATATGTCGAACCATCCCTGTGCCCCTGGGATGAAGCCCACTTGATTGTGGTGTATAATCCTTTTAATATGTTATTATATTCAGTTCACTAGTAACTTATTTAGGATTTTTGCATCTGTGTTCATGAGAGATATTAGTCTGTAGTTTTTTTTTATGTGTGTTATCTTTACCAGGTTTTGGCACCAGAGTAATATTGACCTAATAAAATGAGTTGGGAAGTATGCCTCCTCTGATTTTTTGGAAGAGTTTTAGGAGAATAGGTATTAAATCTTCTTTAAATGTTTGGTAGAATACACTGGCGAAGCCATCTGGTCCTGGACTTTTACTTTTTGGTAGATTTTTGATGATTGTTTCCATTTCCATACTGCTGATCGGTCTATTTAGATTTTCCAGTTCCTCTTGATTCAGACTACGAAGGTAATATTTTTCTAAGTACTGGTCCATTTCTTCTAGGTTATTAAATTTGGTGTTATATACTTTTTCATGGTGTTCTTACATGATCCTTTGTATTTCTGTGATGTCAGTTGTAATTTTCGCTCTTTCATTCCTGATTTTGTTTATTTGTGTCCTTTCTCTTTTTTCTTTAGTAAGTCCAGCCAGGGGTTTGTCAATTTTGTTAACCTTCTCAAAGAACCATCTGTTTGTTGCACTTATTTTTTCTATCATTTTTTGTTTCAATTTCATTTATTTCTGCTCTAATTTTAATTATTTCTTTTCTTCTGCTGACTTTAGGCTTCATTTGTTCTTCCTTTTCAAGTTATTTAAGATGAAGCTTTAGGTTGTTTATTTGGGCTTGTTCTTGCTTTTGGAGATAGGCCTGTATTGATTTGAACTTTCTTCTTATGACAGCTTTTGCTATGTCCCAAAAGTTTTGATATGTTGTACAATCATTATTATTCATTTCTATGTATCTCATGATTTCTCTTTTTATTTCTTCTGTGATCCAGTTATTCTTCAGTAGCATGTTGTTTAATCTTTATGTATTTGTGGTTCTTCCTGATTTCTGTTTCCAGTTGATCTTTAGTTTCAAAGCATTATGATCAGAGTATATGATTGGTATGATTTCAATCCTCTTATACTTTGGAGGCTATCTCTGTGTCCCAGTATGTGGTCAATTCTTGAGAACGTTCCATGTGCACTAGAGAAGAATGTATAGCAGCTGTTTTGGGATGGAAGGCTTTGTAAATGTCAATTATGTCCAGCTGATCTAATGTGCCATTTAAGGATGTTATTTCCTTATTGATTTTCAGTTCAGATGATCTGTCCATATCCGATAGTGGTGTTCAATAGTGTTTTGGTCTTTTTCTCCTTTTAGTTCTGTTAGTAATTGCTTTATATATTTTTGGGGCTCCCTGATTGGAAACTTAGATATTAATAAGTGTTATGTCTTCTTGGTACATATTTTCCTTTATCATTATGAAGTGTCCCTCAGTATCTCTCTTTACCTTTTTGATTTTGATGTCTATTTCTTCTAATATTAATATGCTACTCCCACTTTTCTCTGAATGCCATTTGCTTGAAATATCATTTTCCACCCTTTTACTTTGAGTCTATATTTGTCTTTGGAGCTGAGATATGTCTCCTGGAGACACCATTTGGTTAGGTTTTGTTTTTTGATCCATTCTCCAACTCTGTGCCTTTCTATTGGTGAAGTTAGTCCCTTTACATTATGGTGATTATTGAAGTATGAGGTCTACTTACAGCCATTTTATCTTTTGCTTTCTGGTAGCTCGGTGTTTCCATTGCTTCCTTGTCTTTGTGTTTCTGTTTTCCTTATTTTGGCTTAGTGGGTTTTCCCTCTGGTTTTTCTTGTTTTATGTTATATTCTTCAGTTTTGAATCTTCGGTGTGTGGTTACCATTATGCATATGTATAGAAGAGTTATATACATATACAGTCATCCATTTTCTTCTGCATGTGCTTTATCTCCATTCTCCTTTGTGAATTTAGATCTTTGAACCCTCCTCTTTTCAGTCATTGTTGTCTCAATTTGTCACTATGTATGCTGAGTGTTCATTATTATTTTGCTATAGCAATTCTCTTCTTATTATTTAAGCTTATAATGCCCTATTCTTAGTAAGGATTTCACTCCTCTGTTTTTTATCTGCCTGCTCATTGCCTTACTCTTAAGTATGCTTTTTTTTTTTTTTTTTGTCATTTTGTATTATGTGAACTGACCTCTTTCAGTATTTCCTGTAGTGCAGGCCTCATAGTGGAGAATTCTCTCAATTGTTGTATGTCTGGAAAAGTCTTTATTTTTCCTTCATATCTAAAAGAGAGCTTAGCTGGATACATTATTATAGGCTGGTAGTTTATTTCACTTAATAGTTTAAATATTTGATTCCATTTCTTTCTGGCTTGTAGGGTTTGCATTGAGAAGTTTGAGGATAATCTAATAGGTTTTCTTTTATAAATTATCATTTTCTTATCCCTGGCTATCCTGAGAATTCTGCCTTTTAATTGATTTTTGATAATTCTAATACAATATGTCTTGGTGAAGGCCTTTTTGGGTTGAGATAACTGGGTGTTTTGTTGACTTCTTGAATTCCAAGCTCCAGTTTATTCCTTGATTTGGGAAATTCTCATCCACTATTTGTCTGAAAATGCTTTCTAGTCCCTGCTCCATTTCCTCATCTTTAATAATGCCCGTTATTCTTATGTTTCCTCTCCTGTTGGTATCAGCTAATTCTTAAATTTCTCTTACATTATTTTTCATTTTTTGGTTTCTCTCCTCTTTCTTCTGATTTATTTTTAGATTTTTTTCTTCAATATTACTGATCCTTTCCTTCATTTGGTTGACTCAATTTCATTTTTCAACTCTTGCAGTGTGTTCTCCATCTCCAGAAGTTCTATTTGGTTCTTTTTGAGGGTTTCAGTCTCCTTGCTCTGCTCATCTAGGTGTTTTTTTCTTTTTTCCTTTTTCTTTAAAAAATTTTTTTTTTTAAAAGAAGCAACCCTTGGATGACCTCCCAGATTGCATGGTCCTTGTCAGCTTGCAATCCCTTATTTTTATTTTTTATGTCTACAGCACCTGGTCTTCCTTGCTGGTCTCCCATCCAAGTACTAACCAGGCTTGATGTTGCTTAACTTTAAGTGTTTTTTAATTCCTGAAATTGTTGATATAACTCATTTCAGAATTCACTGAGAATTTTCAGAAGCACTATCTAAAATTCTCTGTCATTTAAATTGCATATTTCTATTTCTGTAAGCTTATTTTCTGGAAAATTTTCTCTTTCTTTCTGAAATGCCTTGTCCCTTGGTTGTTCATGGTGTTTAATGGACTATTTCTTCACCTGGATATTAATAGAAATACATTTTGCTTTTTTTCCAGAAAGAAGATTTATTATATAAAGGTCTCTTTTTAGCTTTCTGCAAAGAAGACAGTTTTCTTTTGGTTTCCAGTAGGTGGCATCTAAGCCTCTTGTATCCCTGCTTTCAATAAAGCCTTAAAAATGCCTTTTAATTTTTTTGTAGATATTTAATCATGCTTGCTACCCTCAGTTTCAGTCTCTATCAGTGTTAGCAACAGTTTTGGTAGTGTTTGCTCAGATTCCCCTGAGGCTCTGTGGTGTTCAGTCTCTGAGGGTATGGGTGGAGGGGCCCTCTTGTTTGGGGGATGAGGGCTGTGGCTCAGCCTCATTTCTCCAACTGCAGCTGGTAAAAATTAACAGTAGTTTCTCTGTTGTCCCTGCTTCTCTGCTCTCTGCCCAGATGACTAGGCCCTGCTGCTGGCTGAATGGAACTCACAGTACTTCCAGGCAGAGCTGTTCAGGGAAGTCACTGCTCCTTCTCTCCTCCCCTTCTCCCTGCAGGGAGCTCTGGAGGCTGCGAGTGGGAGCTTCTTTATTTCTACTAGTCCACTCCCCAACACCCAGGGTTCCGACCTGTGGTAGCTCTTATGCGCAGATCCCAAGCTCAGATGTACTGGTATGCAGTTTGGGCATTTTTTTTTATTGAGTTTTAGATGTTCAGCTTATTGTTGTTTCAAGGAGAGAGATCTGGGAATATCTCTTACTCCACCATGTTTCCTTTCCAAAAGCTCCCAATGTACATTTTAAAACAAACTCTACATAGTTTGCCAGGGACCTGAAATTGGATTAGAAAGAAGAGTTTTTAGTGGTGTGACTCAGGTGACAGTCACTTTTCAGTTGATACAGATAAGGATGGCCAAAGTACCCTCCTTTTTTCAATTCTTTCCTCTGAATTTTGGAGACTGCAAAACTATGAAAGTCCACAAAACTAGGAAAGTGAATAAATAATTTCTCCAAATCCAAGTATCTTGCTGGAAAATAATAAAAAACAGCTCATTAAGATTCTTATTTTTGGCTGTCAACTAGCCATATTTCAGAAAAGAAACCATAATCATAGTCTTTGAAGGTTATATTCCAATAAATCTACCATACTAAAATTAGGAATCAGTACCTTTATATTGTCTACCTTGCAATATTAAGAAAAATTACCAGTACAGAGTACTCTCTAAAGAAAGATGAGGACATACATGTCAAAATATTAATTTTAAATATGGAATTTTATCAAAAAATGTGAAGAGTCTGAAACTTTATTCTTCTTGAAAGCTAACAAATTATGACAGAAGACATGAAACCCCTGGTCAAAGATAAAGGGTTTTATTACTCTTTGCATAGCAGACAGTATGAGTTTCACATTTGCAGTTGACCCCTTGCCCTGCTCCCACCAAACCCCACAGGAACAGTACAGAGGTTGGCCCAGGTGGATACTGTGTAAGCAGTACATTTACATCACAGCTAAGGAACCCCAAACTTAGGAAATTCCAATCTTTATAAGGTGTCTGCAAATAATCCTGCCTAATATTTACTCTGAAAAGAGATATTTTCTTTATTACACTGGACAGCAAACAAATCTTCCCTATGCTTCAGAGAGAGATGATATATCTATTTCCTATGGCTATTCGCTCTCCAAACATCATAACATAAAGTAGAAGAAAAATGTGTCAGTAAGTCTGCCCACAAGACATATAGAAACATTAGAGACCCATGGAGTATTTCTCCCAACAATATTTACAAAGAAAAGGTCATAAATAGTATTCAAATAAAATTTTAACTGTGTTAAATGTGTCATCATTGTAAAAAAAAAAATCATTGCAAATATTTACAGCCATCGATGCCTTGTGACACACCTATATTGCATTTGAGTACGTGGACTGAGAAACTATTTTACATATGATTTCATTAGCCTACATTAGGCTCTCCTATCTTCATCAACCCAGAACAGAAATGTGTGCTTTCTTGGGGGTCTTCAAAGCAGTAGAACACATCCTGCCTACTTTCTTTGTGAGGATTCCATTCTATTCCTCCATCTAGTCTATTCTCCTCTACTTGGTTTTTCACTATAGATAGCTATTTTAAAGGGCCTATAGCATGTGGGAAACAGCAAGGGGACTACAAATAGAGGAAACATGATGTTTTTTCATTCCCACTATGTACAATATTGAGACAGAGCTCTTTGTTGTGTTGGCCAAGGTTTTGTCAGATCTATCATGTTTTCACTTTGCTTTCCAGTTGGTCCTTTTTCTTACTCATTCCTTTCACAAGTGTTGATTCCTAATACTCATTTTGAACCTCGAAACTATATCCCAGAGTCTATTTCTGAGGAGTGTTCTAAGAAAACAGGTAATAAAATGAGATTTCAGGGTTTGATCACTTACAGCCTGACTGGCAGTGAGGTCCTCATCACTAATTATAAGTGAAAGTACAATTATTTAAGGTCTAACTTGTAACAAATTGGGATGCTATGCCAATGGAAAGAAATGTATAAGGGGTTTGAGATGAATGAAGAAAATAGTAGCTATAAAGATAACAGAACTGGGTGGTTATTGCTAAATTACACTGAGGCTCTGTAGAAAGATAATAAAAATCTGAGAGAAAATAATAGGCAACAGCAAGCTAGATATAAATCCAAATGGCCTCTTTTGTTGCATACAAAGAAGTTCTTAATTCTTCTAGACAGAGATTGAAGAAAGTAGGGGACCAAAGACTAACCTTCAAAGATGATTAAAAACTCAACCAAATGGATCTATTATATCAAGATTAGAACCCTGATTGGGAAAATCTGGTTCCCTGACATAAAAAGGGAAATCTGGGTGGATTCTTCTCAAGGTTTTGTTTCTTTATACTCTTCTGAAATACTGAGGCTGGCAAATGGGGTCCATCTCCTCCTTTTAGAATTCTGCCTGTTATAAAACAATGCACAAGGCAAGCTTTGCTTCTCTGGATCTTCCCTCATCAATCTTCCTGGATATTTTCAGAACTGTAACTAAGGTTAAGTGATAGCATACCTCTAGCAGATATATTCTGGATCTGATAAGGGACAAAGAGACTGTAAAACATAGGAGCATACATTGGTAGGAACTGGAGGAGTCTCCATGGGAGTAGATTCTGAGGTTGTTTAATCAAGGTGGTCCTTAACATAAAATTGAATAACAAAGAATGTTTTGATTTGGGAGTACTTTCCAAAAATACAGAATTCAACAGTAGTAAAGGTCTCAAGGGATGGTGAGAACTTACTGTTAACACGGCTCCTAAAAGTATGAAAAATGTTGTGGCCCATGCTGAGTGAAGTTGAAATGCCAGAATTGCCATGCAGATATGGAGGAAGAGATTAAAAGACTCAGGGAACTGGGAATAGTGGAATGGATATACTTCGTATGGCCAGAATACTCTCCAAACAATTATGTTCCATAGGAAAGTCCAAAAGACACACTATTTACTACGGTCATAGAGAATGTGCTGGTGAGTACAGGTACATTTATAAAACAATGTTCGATGGTGGCTCTCCCTTGTAGCCAGGGCTTAATGTAGGAGAAGGCATTAACAATTAGGTTCCCTCATGACCATGGGGATGAGAGAAGTCTGAAGCAATGGAGGGCAAGTTATGGTACTTAACCACTAGAAGTTAGAGACTCTCAATTATTGTGGTCACTGGAGTGGCAGTCCAGGGAATTTGATGCAGAAAGATTAGTGAAGATATTTACTTGAACACAGCATTGTAAATGGGACAACCTGGATTCATTAAAGGTGTTGGTAAGCATATATAATCAAAAGAAATTAAGAATAGACAAGCAGAAGGCTGAGAGTGGTCACTCTGCAAAAATTCTGTTTTCATACTGAAGTCCCCTGACTGAAAAACTCATCAGGCCTCTTGGAGGAAGTATGCTGTAACATCAATTCAAGTATATAGTTTACTTATTTTTCCAGTCCTTCTTCAATATTGTCTATGACTATTTACTCAAACAATGACAGACACAGGTGAAGGGGCATAGCCAGACATTTTAGAACACTTGGATATAGGGTCTATGTTGGCCTACATACCAGAGTCATAGAATGGAGACATATGGGACCAGGTGAAAAATGGGATGCTGGCCAAGGTTCAGCTTATAGATTTACCAAGTATCCAAAACACATAATCATCATTTATTCATTCCCTGAATATACAATTGGAATTGACATACTTGGATGTTGACATTATCATATATTAGATTCTTGGTATGTGGGGTAATGGCTAAATGAAATGCCTCTTCCCAACCAAGATAGTAAATAGAAACCAATAATGCATACAAGAGATGGGGTGTAGATGGAGGAGGTTTGAGTTACTATTAAGGACCTAAATTATGAAGGAATGGTGGTCTTCTTTCTAATTCATCAGTTTGACCACTGCAGAAACTGGATGGATCCTGTAGGATGACTATGCACTACTGTGACTTCAAGTAAATAATAGCTCTAATCACAGCCAACATGCCACAGAAGTGTCTTTTATAGGGCAGATTAATATAGTTATAGCTACATAGTTATGCTCCAGAGATATGTTAACTCTCCTGCTCTCTGTTATAATGTATTCTGAAGAGATCTGGACAATTTTTGATACCCTAAAGAACATTACATTGATTCATTGCATCAATAATATTATGCTGATATGGCTGGATGAGCAAGAGGAGGCTATCTCTGCTGCAGGCCTAGTAAGACAAATTTGGTCCAGAGAGTAGGATATCAATCCGGAGAAGATTCAGAGGCTAGCTACTTGAGTGAAATTTTAGAGGTTCAGTGGTCAAGAGCCTTCCAGTACACCCTCATCCAAAGTAAAATGTAAATTATTAGATATTATTAGATATTGCTTCTTCTACCATGAACAATAAAACACAATGTCTGGTGGGCCTCTTTAGTTCTAGGAGCAACATATTTCACACCAAGAGATTCTGCTCAGCAGATACACTGAGTGAAAAAAAAGTTTGCTAGCAATGAGTTTGACAAGAAGAGAAAAGAACTTTGAGCAGGTCAAAGCTATGGAACAAACAGCCCTGCTTTTTGGATTATGCAATTTGTCAGAACCTATGTTTTAGAGATATCAGTGATAGGAAAAGGTATCATGTTAATTTTGTGGCAAGTACCAGTGATAAAATTATAATATAGGCTCCCATGGTCTGGAAAAAGGTAATAACATTTTCATTAGGGAATTACATACTTTTTGAAAAATAACTCCTGACAAACTACTAGGCCTGAGCATGAGACACACATAACCACATGGACAGAACTAATTATAATGAGCTGGGTCCTTTAAGTCTCACCAAGTCATAAAGTCAAGTAGTACTAACAATAATCTATTATAAGATGGAAGAGCACAGATTCAGAAGACATAGAAAACCCCGCATAAACAGGTATTCCATGCACCTATGGCACCCACCAGTAGTAATATCAGCGCTTCTCTCCCTTTCTATGGCTGTAGAGGTGATCCTATGTATAATTATGTAATCTATTTGAATGCTTCTCGGTTATCTTTTGCTCTCTTGTGACTATAAATAAACAGGAAGTAACCTCAGTCTGAGAAGGGCATGATGACTGGTTCAGGGACTTTGATGATGAATATGTGTTTCATGACATCAGGTAAGCCTTTGCTATGGACTGAATTGTAGCCCCTCAGAATTTATCTGTTGAAATCCTACCATGCAATATGATGGAATTTGGAGATAGGGCCTTTGGGAGATAATTAGGTTTAGATGAGGTCATGAAGATGGAGATTTCATGATGGGATTAGTGCCCTTATGAAAAGAAGAGACACCACAGCTCTCTCTCTCTGCAATGCAAGGGCGTAGCAAGAAGATGACCATCTGCAAGCCCAGAAGAGTGTTCTTATCATGAACTAAATTGGCTGGCACCTTGATCTTAGACTTTCCAGACTCTAGAAATTGGAGAAATAAATGTTTCTCATTTAAGCCACATAGTATACAGCATTTTGTTATAGTAGCCCAAGCTGACTAAGGCAGCTATCAAGGTCAGCATAGTTGGTAGCAAAAGGTGAAGAACTCCAGAATAGGTAGCAAAGGAGAATGACAATGAGTATCAGATGTCATCCTAAGAAACTTTCATATCCTCTCTCTTTTAAGTTTCACTTCTTGAAAAGAGGCCTGTGGCAATCCTGGGGAAGTTGGCATCTGAACATTTATGGAGAAGTCAGTTTGAGTAGAACCAGGGGTGAGCAGTGGTAACAGAGATGCACCACACAGCTATCCCTTCAGAGAACCACTTGCTGCTGAGCTATGGGCATTGCAGGCAGTGACAGCCTCCAGCTACCAGTTCCTTCAGGACTTACCTCAGTTGCCCAAAGTTCTTCCACTCTGGGTCACATACTTTCTAGGGAAGTCCATAACTGGTGAAAAAATAAGTGAGGTACCTAAGGCCTGGTCATTTTGGCCTGACAGAAGACTCTGATAGCCAATATTCTCTCTAGAATTCTCTACCAGCTTGAACAAAACTTTTTCAGAACTGTATTGTAGTAAAATTCTTTCTGTGTCTAGTCCTGCTTCCCATATCTTTTGTAGACCATAGATTTTTAAATGTATTTTTAATCATTTTTTTTATTCAAAGGAATGCTGCAAAAAAAAATATTGCTTGAGGCTCTGCACACCCTAGAGTCAGACACTAGATGACATAAGCCAATCCAGTTAATTTCTTAGCTATTCTCACAATTCTGTGAGAATGTTGGCATCTGACTTTTTCTCATGTATCAGTGGCCCACTTCTGCCCATTTGGTGTTGCAGTAAACTTCATTCTTAATTTTTAGAAATGGGAAGTCTTTATAATAAAAAAAATCTTTCAAATAAAGGGATGGTCCTGATTGCAACTAGTTTTAACAGCTGATATATTCCTTTTGTGTACTCAGAAAAATGCCATTCACCCCTTTCCTGCTTCCTAAAACAGCTTATGCTATGTTTTGGCAAACATTTAAAACACCTGCACATAAGCCGTGGGTAAATAATAGAATGGAGGCTTCTATATTAATTTTCTAGATAGCAATTAATTATACCTGTGTTTGTTCTTATAACTGAACTGCTCAGAGTCATCTCAGTTTTGATGAAAGAGATTGATTTCTTGGCAACATTTTCACTTCTTCTATCTCATGCTGATAACAGCTATGTCGAAAACATACTCAACATTGCTTTCATGCTTGACAGTTATAGTTGTGACCATGCTAATTACTATCTTGTCTAATAGCACAATGGGGACACTGTATAGTACTGAGAGTGATTACAGTCTTGCCTTCTGTGAGAAGACTTTATTGGAAACCATGTGAAATTTATAAGTAAAGTTCTAGTTAGCCTTAGTAAATATATCTTTTTCCTAATATAAAATTCTATTTCACTTTTGTTTTGATTAAATATTTTGTAAGCTAAGTATATGTGGGGATGGAATCCTAAAATTCTCATGTTCTGACTTGCGACAAGATTGAAAAAAAAATAACATTGTAGTGTGCCTTACAAAACTTTTAAATATATGAAATAAAATATATTTAAATGCAAAAGTAAAATGATTTGTATTTTTATACTGAAAATACCTTTTGTTAAAGAGTACACAATACAAAAATGTTCAACTCCATGAATTATTATAAAATGCAAAATGAAATCAGCCAGGACATTATGTTTACTTACCAATCACTAAACCCTAGATCACCGATCATGTCCCCAAAGTAAGTACTCTTTGACTTTCATAAAATATGCTTTCTTTTCTTTGTAGGTTTTTTCATTGAAGCACAAAACTCTTGTTATCAACTATGGTTTTCCCTGTCATAGAACTTCATAAAAATCATACTATACAATAAATTTTTTATTTTTTCTTCCTTCTTTTGCTCATTGTTCTGTTTGTGTTGATGCAGATATGGTTGGCTCATTTTCACTTATGTGCAGTATTCTGTTGTTTGGGTATTCCACAATTTGTTAACCTTTTTAGAGTTGATATACATTTGGGCTTTTTCCAGTTTGAGATGCTTATAAAAAATATGCATAGTTGTAAATGTCTTTTGCTGCACATGTGCATATATTTTTCTTGGACATATGCTTAGCAGTGGAATTCCTATCATAGTGTGTGTATATGTTCAATTTTAGCAGCTGAATCCAACCTGTTTCCAAAGTGTTTGTCTGAGTTTTTAATCTCATCAGCAATGTATGGTAGTTACTGTTGCTCTACATCCTTGCTAACACTTGGTTGTAAGTCTTAATTTTAGCCATTAGTGGATTTCTATTAGTAGCTTTTTGTAATTTTAATTTGCATGTCTTTGATTTCTTCTAAAATTGAAAATATTTTCATATGTTAATTGACCACTTGGATGTCTTATTTATGAAGTATGTTTCACTCTTGCTTATTTTCCCTTTGGATTGTCAAGTTTTTTTTTTCTTTTTGATTTGTAGGAGTTTTTAAAATACATTCAAATATGTATGCTATATTTTCTTCTGCACATTGGTTTACTTTTTACTCTCTTGATATCTTTTGAAGAATATAAGTTCATAATTTTATGTAGTTCAATTTTTAAATCTTTTTCTTTACATATAGTTCTTTTTGTGTCCTGTTTAAAAACTTTTTCTTATGCCAAAGTCATGAAGAAATTCTCTTATATTATAATTTAAAAATGTATAGTTTTGCCTTTTACATTTATATCTACACTACAATAATATTTTTTAATGTATACAATTTTTACTTGCTAAACATACCTCAATAAATCTGGGAAAATACAGATTAAAACTGATTAAAATAATTATTAGAAGCTCTGTTTTTAAAAGTCATATATTTTTCTCTAAGAATAGAATTAGCACATTATACAAATGCTTCTGAATATTACTTACTTTTATCTGTGTGCAGATAAGTTTGTGTACTTAGTGACATATCTTTATGAATTCATGAGCAAATTCTCTGACATTGTATACTACACTAATTTCTGATATTTATATATGAGTAGGTGTATGTTTTGCTTTTTTCCCATATTTCGTCTAATTGTTTAAAAATTATACATTGAAAAGTCTGCCTTTCCCCAATTGTTCTTACTTTATTTTTATTTATTTAAAAAAAATTTTCCCTGGCTTTATTGAAATATAATAGACAATTAGTTGCTCATATTTATATTGCATAATTCAATGAGTTTTTTTAAAAGTTATAATTGGCATACAATAATATATTAATTTCAGTTGTACAACATAGTGATTAGAGATCTATATAATTCTATATATCTCACAAAGTGATCATCCCATTAAACCTTCTTCCCCCTTACATAATTATTACAACATTATTAGCTATTTTCCTTATGCTACACTTTATATTTCCATGTCTATTTTGTAACTATCTATTTGTACTTCCTAATCCCATTACCCTTTCTCACCATCGTTTAAACCCCACATTTTAGTAGTCCTCAAAATATTCTCTTATCTATGAGTTTATTTTCATTTTTGTTGTTGTTATTTATTTTGTTCTTTAGATTCCAAATGTATGTGAAATCATGAGATATTTATCTTTCTCTATCTGACTTATTTCATTCAGTGCAATACCCTCTAGGTCCATCAAGGCAATATCTTTTTCTATCTCTTCTTTTTAGGCTCTGTGTGTCTTTTAATCTGAAGTGAGTCTCTTGTAGGCAGCATATGTAGGGGTCTTGTTTTCTTATCCACTCAGCTACTCTATATTTTGGTTGGAGCACTTAATTCTTTTCCATTTGAGGTATTTGTTGATAGGAATGTAATTATTACCATTGTTTATTCCTGTTTTTGATAGATATTTTTTCTTCTTAATGAAGTCCCTCCAACATTTCCTGTAATACTGGCTTGGTGATGATAAATTCCCTTAGCTTATTTTTGTCTGGGAAGCTCTCTATCTGTCTTTTGACTCTGAATAATAGCTTTGCTGTATAAAGTATTCTTGGTTGTAGATCCTGGGTCTTCATCACATTGAATATTTTGTGCTAAGCCCTTTTGTCCTGCATAGTTTCTTTAGAAATCAGCTGCCAGTCTTATGGGTTCTCCCTTATAGGTAACTAACTGCTTTTCTCTTGCTGTTTTTAATATTCTTTCTTTGTATTTAACCTTTGGCATTTTAATTATGCTGTGTCTTGGTGTGGGACTCTTTAGATCCCTGGTTTTTGGGATTCTCTGAGCTTCCTAGGTTTTTATGACCATTTCCTTCACCAAGTTAGGAAGTTTTCCATCATTATTTCTTCCAACAGCTGTTCAACATCTTGTTTTCCTTCATGTATGCCGATCAGATGGATATTTTGACCCTTAATCGTGTCCCATATGCTCCTTAAATTATTTTTATATATTGGCATCTTTTGCCATTCTGATTGAGTGTCCTTGGCTTTCCCATCCTCTAGATAGGGCATTTGATCCTTTATTCACTTTGTTTATTCTCTTGTTTATTCCACTTAATATACTTCTCATCTCAGGTAATGTGTTCTTCATTTCAGACTGTTTCCCTTTTATAATTTCCATTTTCATTTTTATTTTTTTTTTTATCTCTTTGTAAAGTTCTCACTGAATTCATCTACACTTCCCATAAGTTCACTGAGTATCTTTATAACCAGTGTTTTGTACTCTGCATCTGTTAGATTGCTTGACTCCATTATTCCTGGATCTTTGTTCCGTTCTCTCATATGGTTTCTACTTCTTTGCATTCTCACTTTGGCTGCCTTTCTGTGTCTGTTTCTATGTACTAAGCAAAGCTCCTAAGTCTGCCAAGTCTTATTAACATGGTTTTGTGTAGTAGATGTCTAATGGCACAGTCCTGAAAGAGGTTCAGCTGAAGGTGAAGCTTAGCCCCAGCCAGTGCCCTTCCAGGGCCACCCGTTAAGATTCAGCAAGCAATCCACAGATATTGTGCTTATTGTTGCCTCAAAACCATACCAGAAACTGAGGCCAGCTGCCACCAGTGTGAGTCTTAGCACTGCTCAACAAGGAGCACCAGACTTCGTGAGGACATATCTGGATATGGCCTCATTGGGGCCGTGAGTTAGGGAAGGGGGAGTTTCAGGGAATCCTCTAGGTGAAGCAACCTTTGTTATTCAGTTTGATGATGTCTCAGCTATGACTGAGGCGCTACATATGCATCCTGGGAGAGGGGGAGGGCTTAACAGAGAAACGATGGATACTGCCAGCAGTTCTGCTGGAAGAGAGCCTAGTTTCCAGTCCTCTCTCTAACAACTCAGTGTGTCCCTGTAAGTCCCTGGTGCCCCCTGAGCAGCCAGCCTGGCACTGGTGCTCAGAGCAAGCATGTTCATCACCATAAAAGTCCAGTTGTGGACAGGCCCCTTTTAGAGGCATCTGCATCTACCTGCTGGCACTACCACAGCTTCTGTCCCACTCAACCACTTAGGACCAGGCAGCCTTACTTCTTCACTCCTTCCTCCCTTCTACCGTTGCAGGTTGATTAATTCTCACCCTAGTCAAAGTGCTTCTATTCATCTAGATCCCAGATGAGTTTCTTTGCTGTTTGCTCTGTGTTTCTGTCACAACTTTGATTTGATCACAAGAGGGATGAACAAAGCCTCTATCATCTATGCCGTTTTTCCCCATCTCTCTATTCTAACTTTATTTTAAACTTCCATATATTCATGAATCCTTTTCTGAGACTCTTTTAAAATCAATTCCAGTTGTCTGCTTATATATTCTGGCATTAATATCACATTGCCATAATTACTGTTGCTTTAAAATAAATCTTTATATAAAGTGATAAAAAATCCTTCCTCTTTTTATTCTATCTTGAATAGTATCTTGACAATTCTAAATCCTTTGCATTCAATTTAAATTTTAGGATAATTAATAAAGTGACACAAATGTACACTCATTCTGTTGTAATCAAATTGATTCATTAGAAGTTTGAGAGAAATTTATATCTTCATAATATCAAGTCTTCCAGTGAATAAACATATTATTTTCCTACATTTATCTAGATCTTTTAAAATTTCTCTCAATGTTTTTTTTCTTTTTTTAAATACATATTTCTTATTTTTTAATTACTGTCAGCATACAGTATTATATTAGGTTCAGGTACATTATGTAGTTATCAGACATTTATATAACTTATGAAGTGATCACCCCAATAAATCTAATACCCATCTGACACCATACATATTATTACAATATTATTAACTATAGTCTTTATGCTATACTTTATTTCCCAATAAATGTTTTGTAACTATCAATTTGTATTTCTTAATTCTTTCTCTTTTTCACCCATTCCCTGAAACTCCCTCCCATCTAACAACCATTAAAATGTTTTCTGTATTTATGAAATTATGTTTTGTTTGTTTATTTTGTTCTTTGGATTTCAAATATAAGTGAAATTATGTGGTATTTGTCTTTCTCTGTCTGATTTATTTCACTCAGCACAATACCCTCTAGATCCATCTGTGTTTTTGCAGATGGCAAGATTTCATTCTTTTTAAAGATTGACTAATATTTCATTGAGTATATGTATCACTTCTTTATTCTTTCATCCATTGATGGACACCCAGATGCCTCCATATCTTGACTATGGTCAGTAATGTTGCAGTAAACTAGATGCATATGTCTCTTTGAAGTAGTGGGTTTCTTCAGATAAATATCCAGAAGTGGGATTACTGGATCCTTCTTTGTCTCTTGTTATAGCCTTTGTTTTAAATTCTGTTTCGTCTGGTATAAGTATTGCTACCCCAGCTTTTTATTTTGTTTTCATTTTCATGAAACATCCCTCTTCTCTCAGTCTGTGTGTTTTTCAATCCGAAGTGAGTCTCTTGTAAGCAGCATATGTAAGGGTTTTGTTTTCTTATCCACTCAGCCACCATATCTCTTTCGATTGGAACATTTAATCATATACATTTACAGTAACTGTTGATAGATATGCAGTTATTGTCATTTTATTATTCATATTTTTATTTTTTTCTTCTTCATTTCAAAAAGTCTCTTCAACATTTCTTATAATACTAGTTTGGTGGTGATAATCTCCCTTAGCATTTTTTTTTTTTTGTCTGCGAAGCTCTTGATCTGTACTTCAATTACTAAATGACAGCTTTTCTGAGTGGAGTGATTTTGGTTGTAGGTCCTTGCTTATCATTGCTTTGAATATTTTGTGCCAATCCCTTCTGGCCTGTGAAGTTTCTGTTGAGAAATAGCTGACAGTACTTGTAAGTACTAACTGCCTTTTTCTTTCTGCTTTTAAGATATTCTGTCTTTAAGGTTTGTCATTTTGATTATGGCGTGTCTTGATGTGGGCCTCATTGGGTTCATCTTGTTTGGGACTCTCTGTGCTTCCTAGGCTTGTATGTCTATTTCTTTTGCCAGGTTAGGGAAGTTTTTCATTATTATTTCTTCAAATAGGTTTTCAATTCCTTGCTCTCTCTTCTCCTTTTGGAACCTTTATCATACAAATGGTGGTACAATTGATGTTTCCTTAGAGGCCCCTTAAATTGTCCTCAGTTTTTTGGATTTGTTTTTCTTATTGCTGTTCTGATTGGTTGTTTTCTCTTACTTTATATTCCGAATCACTGGTTTAATTCTCTGCTTCATCTAACCAACTATTGATTTCCTTTACTGTATTCTTTATTTCAGTTATTCTATTCTTTATTTCTGACTGGTTCTTTTTTATGTTTTTTGTCTCCATTACATGCTTCCTACCTCTTTGTTGTTTTGAAGTCTGCCTCTGGTAGATTGCATGTCTCCATTTTGTTTAGTTCCTTTTCTGAAGCTTTATTCTGTTATTTCATTTGTAACACCTTTCTTTGTCTTTCCATTTTGGCTGCTCGCACCTGCCTGTTTTTGTTTCTATGTATTAGGTAGGGCTCCTGTGTCTTCCAGTCTTGATAGAGTGGCTTTGTGTAGCAGGTGTCCTGTGGGCCCAGTGGTGCAGTCTCCTTTGTCATCTTAGCTGGGTGCTTAAAGTTTTTTGTTGTGAGGGTTGTGTGTTCCCAACTGTTGTAGCTGTGCGTTGGTTGCTGTTGGTACATCAACGGGAGGGATTGATCCTCAGGCTCACTGATTGTGAAGACTGGCTGTGGGCAAGAGTGGAGGAGATATTTTGCAGGAATTGACCCTATGGAGCAGAATTTGTCTTAGCAGCTGCATGTCAAATCTGCCCGTTGGTTGTGTTGTTTATAGATGATTGAGTAGTGCTCTGGTATGGTCTGAATCTGGTGTGTGGTGTAGACCAAGGTCAACTGATGCTTGTGCCCTGGTTAGCTATACTGCATATGAGTTACAAAGTGACCTGCAGATGGTTGTCACTTGTGCTGGGCTTGGAGGTACCTGGGAGAGACTAAACTGTGAACTGAGAGCACCTGCCCTTAGTGCTGAGCTTGGGATGCTTAGCAATTTTTTAAATTTAATTAATTAATTAATTATCTTTTTAAATTAAGTTTATTGGGGTAACATTGGTTAATACAATTATATAATTTTCAGGTGTACATTATAGTTTGATATCTATATATTTTATTGAGTGATTACCACCTAAAGTCCAGTTTCTTTCAGCTCCCATATGTTTGATCCCCTTTACCCACTTTACCCTTCTCCTACCCTTCTATATTTGACCCTATTTACCCCGTCTACCTCTCCAATCCTCCCCCACCCCCTACCCTTTGGTAACCACTAGTTCATTGTCCATGTTCCTAAGTCTTTGTTTGTCGTGTTCATTTGTTGCTTTTAGGTTTATATCGCATATATAAGTGATATAATGTGATTTTCAATTTTTTCTGTCTGGCTTATTTCACTTAGCCTGATTATCTCAAGGTCCATCCATGTCGTTACAAGTGGCAGTATTTCATTTCTTCTTATGTCCGAGTAATATTTCATTGTATATATGTTCCACAGCTTCTTTAGCTAATCATCCATTGTAGGACATGTCATTTGCTTCCATGGCCTGACCACTGTGAATATTGCTGCTGCCATGAACATTAGTGTGCAAATATTTTTTTGGATATGGGTTTTCAAGTCTTTGGGGTAAATACCCAGCAGTGGGATGCTGGATCATATGGCAGATAAATTCTTAGTTTTTTAAAGAACCTCCATACTGTTTTCCATAGTAGCTATACCAATTTGCAGTCCCACAAGCCGTGTATGAGGGTTCCTTTTTCTCCTCATCCTCTCCAATATTTGTTATTAATTGTCTTGTTGATTATAACTATTCTAACAGGTGTCAGATGATATCTTATTGTGGTTTTGATTTGCACTTCCCTAATAGCTAGCAATGTTGAGCATCTTTTATATGTTTGTAGGCCATTCTTATGTCCTCTAGAGAAAAGTGTCTGTTCAGCTCCTCTGCCCATTTTTTTATTGGATCGTTTGTTTTTTTGTTGTTATTGAGTCATATGAGTTCTTTGTATATTATAGATATTAGGCCCTTATCAGATTCATTGCTTGCAAATGTATTTTCCCATTGAGATGGTTACCTCTTTACCTTGTTGATGATTTCTTTTGCTGAACAGAAGCTTTTTAATTTGGCGTAGTCCCATTCATTTATTTTTGCTTTTATTTCTCTTACTTTTGAGGTCAAATTCATAAAATGCTCTTTAATCCAAGGTACTTGAGTTTAGTTCCTATGTTTTCTTCTATGCATTTTATTGTTTCAGGTCTTATATTGAGGTCTTTAATCCATTTTGAGTTAATTTTGGTGTGTAGTGATAGAAAACAGTCTACTTTCATTCTTTTGCAGGTGGCCTTCCAATTTTCACAGCACCATTTATTGAACAGCCTTTTCTTTCTCCACTGCATATTTTTGGCTTTTTTGTCAAAAATTATTTGCCCATATAAATATGGGTTTACTTCTGGACTCTCAATTCTGTTCCACTGGTTCGTGTGTCTGCTTTGCTGCCAATACCATGCAGTTTTGATTACTGTGGCTTTGTAGTATAATTTGAAGTTGGGCAGTGTGATTTCTCCAGACTCGTTCTTTTTTCTCAGGATAGCTTTGGCAATTCTAGGTCTTTTGTGCTTCCATACAAATCTGATTATTTTTTTTCTATTTCTTTAAAAAATGCCGATGAGATTTGGATGGGGATTGCATTAAATCTGGATAATGTTATAGATAATATAGCTATGTTGATTCTCCAATCCAAGAACATGGAATATCTTTCCATTTCTTTGTATCTTCTTCGATTTTTTTAATAGAGTCTTGTAGTTTTGTTATATAGGTCCTTCACTTGTTTCGTTAAATTTATTCCTAGATATTTTATTCTTTTTGTTGCAAGTGCAAAAGGAATTATTTTTTCCACATCTTTTCCTGACACTTCATTATTAGTGTATAGAAATGCTATGGATTTTTGAATGTTGATTTTGTATCCAGAGCCTTTACTGTATTTGCTTCTTGTTTCTAGTAGTGTTTTTGTGGAGTCTTCAGAGTTTTCTATATAGAGAATCATGTCATCTGCAAATAGTGACAGGTTGACTTCTTCATTTCCTATTTGAATGTCTTTTATATCTTTCTCTTGCCCAATTGCACTTGCTAGGATCTCCAATGTTATATTGAATAGCAGTGGCAATAGTAGACAGCCTTGCCTTGTTCCTGGTCTTAGAGGGAAGGTTTTTAGCTTTTCATCATTAAGTATAATGTTGGCTGAGGTTTTATCATAGATGGCCTTTGTAATATTAAGGTATTTTCTATTCTATAGCTATTTTGTTGAGTGTTTTGATTATAAATAGATGTTGAATCTTGTTGAAGGCATTTTCTGCAACTATTGATACGATCATATGATTTTATTTTTTAATTTGTTTATGTGGTGTGTCATATTAATCTATCTGCATATGTTGAACCATTTTATGAGGCCAATGGTGGTGTATAATCCTTGATCGTGGTATATAATCCTTTTAATATGTTGCTGTATTCAGTTCGCTAGTATCTTATTTAGGATTTTTGCATCTATGTTCATGAGAGATATTGGTTTGTAGTTTTGTGTGTGTGTGTGTGTGTGTGTGTGTGTGTGTGTGTGTGTGTGTGTGTGTTGTGTTTATCAGGTTTTGGCATCAGAGTAATATTGGCCTCATAAAATGAGTTGGGAATTATGCTTCCTCTTTGTTTTTTTGGAAAAGTTTGAGGAGAATAGGTATTAAATCTTTTTTGAATGTTCAGTAGAATTCACTGGTGAAACCATTTTGTCCTGGACTTTTACTTTTTGGTAAGTTTTGATGATTGTTTCAATTTCCATACTGCTGATCTGTCTATTTAGATTTTCTAGATCTTCTTGATTCAGTCTAGGAAGATTGTATTTTTCTAAGTACTGGTCCATTTCTTCTAGGTTATTAAATTTGATGTTATATACTTTTTTATAGTATTCTTGTATGATCCTTTGTATTTTTGCTATGCCATTTGCAATTTTCCCTAATTCATCCCTGATTTTGTTTATTTGTGTCCTTCCTCTTTTTATTTTAGTGAGTCTAGCCAGGGTTTTGTCAATTTTGTTAACCTTCTCAAAGAACCAGTTCTTTGTTACATTTATTTTTTCTATCTTTTTTTTTGTTTTCAATTTCACTTATTTCTGTTCTAATTTTAATTATTTCTTTCCTTTGCTAACTTTAGGCTTCATTTGTTCTTTCTTTTTTAGTTTTTTAAATGAAGTGTTAAGTTGTTCATTGAAGTTCATTCTTGTTTTTGGAGACAAGCCTGTAATGATGTGAACTTTCCCCTTATGACTACTTTTGCCATGTCTCAAAAGTTTTGATATGTTGTACTATTGTTATCATTCGTTTCTATGTATCTCTTGATCTCTCTTTATTTCTTCTGTGACCCAGTTATTCTTCAGTAGCACATTGTTTAATCTCTATGTATTTGTGGTTCTTCCTGATTTCTTTCTACAGTTGATTTCTAGCTTCAAAGCATTATTATCAGAGAATATGCTTGGTATGATTTCAACCCTCATATTTTTTGAGCTATTTCTGTGTCCCTGTATATGGTTGATTCTTGAGAATATTCCACATGCACTAGAGAAGAATATATAAGTGGCTGTTTTGGGATGGAAGATTCGTAAATGCCAATTATGTCCAGTTGGTCTCATTTGTCATTTAAGGATATTATTTCCTTATTGATTTTCTGTTTGGATGATCTGTCCATATTCGACAGTGAGGTATTTAGGTCCCCTACTACAATGGTTTTTTGGTCTGTTTCTCCCTTTAGTTCTGTTAGTAATTGCTTTACACATTTTGGAGCTCCCTGAATGGGAGCATAGATTTCAATAAGTGTTATGTCTTCTTGGTGCATGATTCCCTTTATCATTATGAAGTGTCCCTCAGTATTTTTCTTCACTTTTTTTTTTATCTTGAAGTCTATTTTATCTGATATTAGTACTGCTACTCCCACTTTTCTCTGAATGCCATTTGCTTGAAATATTGTTTTCCACCCTTTCACTTTGAGTCTATATTTGTCTTTGAAGCTGAGATTTGTCTCCTGGAGGCAGTATATGGTTCAGTTTGTTTTTTGATCCATTCTGCAACTCTGTGCCTTTTTATTGATGAGTTCAATCCATGTATATAGGGTGGTTATTGAAATGTGAGGTCTTCTTATAGCTATTTTATCTTTTGCTTTCTGGTAGCTCAGTGTTTCCATTTCTTCCTTGTCCTTGTCATCCATTTTCTTCTGTGTATGCCTTATCTCCTTTCCCCTTTGCGAATTTGGATCTTTGATTCCTCCCATTTTAAGTCATTGTTATCTCAATTTGTTTCTACTTATGCTGAACATTCATTACTATCTTGCTATAGCAATTCTCTTATTATTTAAGCGTATAATGCCCTGTCTTAGTAGGGGTTGCACTAATCTGCTTCTATTTGTATGATAGTCACTTTACTCCTAATTATGTATTTTTGTTGTTATTTTGTTTTAGGTGTGCTAACCCGTTTCAGAATTTCTTGTAGTGCAGGCCTCGTAGTGGAGAATTCCCTCAATTTTTCTATGTCTGGAAAGCTCTTAATTTCTCCTTCATATCTAAAGGAGAGCTTAGCTGGATACATTATTCTAGGCTGGTAGTTTATTTCACTTAATAGTTTAAATATTTGATTCCATTCCTTTCTGGCTTGTAAAGTTGGCTCTGAGAAATTTGATGATAATCTAATGAATTTTCCTTTATACATTACCATTTTCTTATCCCTGGCTGCCCTGAGAATTCTATCTTTGTCTTTGATTTTTGATAAATTTAATACAATGTGTCTTATTGAAGGTCTTTTTGGGTTGAGATAATTGGGAGTTCTGTTGGCTTCTTGAATTCCAAGTTCTAGCTCACTCCTTAGATTTGGGAAATTCTCGGCCACTATTTGTCTAAAAATGCTTTCTAGTCCCTGCTTCTTTTCCTCATCTTTGATAATGCCCATTATTTTACATTTCCTCTCATGATAATATCAGCTAGTTCTTGTATTTCTCTTTCATTATTTTTCATTCTTCAGTTTCTCTCTTCTTCCTTTTGATTTATTTCTAGATTTCTGTCTTCTATATCACTGTTCCTTTCTTCCATTTGGTCGACCCTATTTCTCAAGCTTACTATTTTATTTTTCAACTCTTGCAGTGTGTGTGTGTTTCTTTTTTTATCTCCAGAAGTTCTATTTGGTTCTTTTTGAGGGTTTCAGTCTTGCTCTGCTCATCTAGTTGTTTTTGTAAGTTCTGAAATTGTTGATATGATTTATTTCAAAACTCACTGAGTTTTTACTGAACTTTTTCAGAAGTACCATCTTGAATTCTCTGTCATTTAAGTTACATATTTCTGTGTCTGTAAGCTCATTTTCTGTAGATTTTTCTCTTTCTTTCTGAGCTGCCTTGTCTTCTTGGTTGTTCATGATGATTAATAGACTATTTTTCTGCCTGGGCATTAATGGAAGTGTATTCTGTTGTTTTTCTAGAAAGATTTATTATTTAAAAGTCTCTCTTTAGCCTGCTGCAAAGAAGATACTCTTCTTTTGGTTACCAGTAGATGGTATCTAAGCCTCTTGAATCTCTAACAGTTTTGGTAGCATTTGCTCAGATTCCCCTGGGGCTACATGGTGTCAGTCTCAGGGATATGGGGTGAGGGGCCTCTTTAGTGGATTGGGATTTGGGGGCTGCGGCTCAGCCTTGGTTTTGCAACCACAGTCAGTAAGAGTTAACTGTTGTTTCTCTGTTGGCTGCTTCTCTGCTCTCTTCCCTGTTGACTGGGCCCTGCAGCCAGTTGGCCACGGGGAGTCCACAACACTCCCAGGCTTGGCTGTTCAGGGAAATTGCAGTATGAACTTGCTGCCCCATCTCCCCTGCCTCTCCTCCTGCGGAAAGTTCCAGAGGCTGCTAGAGGTAGCCTCAGTCTTGGCAGTGTTCACTCAGATTACCCTGGGGTTCCGTAGTGTTCTGTCTTGGAGGATATGGTGGGAGGGGCCCTCTGGGTTGGGGTTTGGGAGCTGTAGCTCAGCCTCGGTTTTGGAACCAGGGCTGGTGAAAATCAACTGTTATTTCTCTGGTATGCAGTCCTGCTTCTCTGCTTTCTGTCCTGATGACTGGGCCCTGTTGTTGGCCGCTAAGTCTTGGCATTTCCAAGCAGGGCTGATCAGGGAAGTAACCGCACTTTCACCCCTCCTCCTCCTTCTGCAAGGAGCTCTGGTGGCTGTGAGAGGCAGATTTTTTATTTGTCTCAGTCCACTGCCCGACACTTGGAGTTTTGACCTCTGGTAGCTCTTATGCGCAGATCCCATGTTCAGATGTGCTGATGTGCAGTTTGTGTGTTTTTTGTTCAGTTTTAGATGTTCAGCTTATCGTTGTTTTAAGGGGAGAGATCTGAAGATGTCTCTCTGCCATGTCTTCTGAAAATCCCCTTAGTAAAATTTTTAGGCACAGTTAGGCCACATGCAGCTTGTTTGGTGTTTGTGAACCTTTGAGAGGTTTTAGGAAAGTCTGCAGCATGAGCCAAGACAGGCTGTTCAGAAAAGCAACTGGAAGCTGCTTGGTTGGCCCACAAATTGAATGAGATGGGGTCTTAGGGAATCACCAGGACCAGGTAAGTGGGTATCAGCAAGGTTGACAGAGACTCAGATATGGAGGCTGCCTGCCTCTGCACACTTGGTTGGGGGAGGGCTCAACAAAAAACAATGACTTCTGCCAGCACTCCTGTCTGGGAGAAAGATGCTTCTCCAGCCCTTGCCCAGAACTCAGACAATTCAGTTTCTCTCCATATGTCTCTAGAGTCTTTTAAGCTGCTTCCCCAGCACTGGAGCTCAGAACAAGTGAGTCTGTCAGTGAGTAAGTTCATATGTGGACCCTTTAAGAGGAGCACCTGGAAATCCAGCCACCCTTCTCTCACTCAGCTACAATCTTCGCTGGTTTTTACAGCTAAAAGTTATGGGAACTTCTCTTCTTGGCACTGAAACTCTGGGTTGGGGAACCTGGTTTGGGGTTGGGACCCCTTGATCCTCAAGGAGAACCTCTGCAGCTGAGATATTCCGCCCCAATTTTTAACCTCCACACATGGGTGTGGGATCAGCCCATTCAGGGTCTCTGCCCCTCCTACCAGTCTCAATGTGGCTTCTGTATGTCCATAATTATACGACTTCTGTTTAGCTAGACTTTAGGGGATTCTCAATGATGGTTGTTCTAATATTTAGTTGTAATGTTGATGTCTGTTTTATTGTTTTCTATGTAGAAGTCTTACACATTTGCTATTAGATTTGCTATATTTCATAATTTTGATGCTTTTATAAGTAGCAAGTTCTTTGTGGGAATTTATAGAAGTATAAAAATTTTTACATGCTGACCTTGTAATAAATAATTTTTCTAAAATAATTTATCAATTTAAAAATTTATGTGTAGATTGTTTTATATTTTCCATATATACTGTCATATTATGGGATGGTATGAAATAGTGGTTAAGAGTATAACTTCTAGAACTAAGATGCCTGAGTTCCAATTCCAGTTCTACCACTTTTGGGGCAGGGATTTTAGTAAGCTACCTAAAGTTTTCCACCTTGTTATTTTATCTGTAAAAATTCTATAACAATGAAATCTATCTCATAGAAATTTTGTGAGGTTTAATAAGGTGCTAAGGCATAATGAGGTGCTAAGCTGGGAGATCTTCCTGAGGAAGCTACCTAACTATAGCTAGGAAACCAAGAATAAAAGCCAACTATATATCTATATCTATATCTATCTATATCTATATTTAAATAAAATATATTTAGAGTAGTTTTTGATTTACACAAAGAATTGCAAAAGCAATACAGAGATTTCCTATGTACACCACATCCAGTTTCTTCTATTATTAATATTTTACATTAATATTCTTTTTCTATTCCAGGATTCTATCCAAGATACCAATAACACTTAGTTGTCATGTCTCTTAGGGTTCTCTAGACTGTGAAATTTTCTCAGACTTTTCTTGCTTTGATGACCTTAAGTTTTGAGAAGTACTGGTCTGGTGTTCTGTAGGATGTCCCTCCATTTGAGTTAGGTTGATCTTTTTCTCATTCTTAGGATGATATTATGGGTTTTTGAGTTGAAGTCCACAGAAGTAAAATGCCATTCTTATCACATCATGTCAAGGGTATATACTATCAACATGTACAATGGTTAATGTTAACCTTGATCACTTGGTTAGTGTTTGTCAGGTTTTTCCACTAAGTTACTTCTTTTTTTTTTTCCATATTTTATTTATTGAAATAAGTTACTATATGTAGCCTAAACTTCAAGAGTGAGGAATTATGCATCACCTCCTTAATGGCACAATATCTACATAAATTATTTTATATTCTGTATGGGAGATTTGTTTTTTCTTCTCTATTTATTTATTCAATCACTAATTCATAATAGTATGGCTTAGAGATATTTATTTTACAGTTTGGGTTTTAATATAATACTACTTTATATTGTTATTCAAACAGTTCCAGCTTTCACCATTAGGAGATTCTTTAGATAACTCTTGTGTTTCTTTGATATATATTCCACTACCACCATTAACACATAATTTTTTTGAGCCTTCACGAAATGTGAAAAATTTAAAGTGACTCTAGTAGATAGCAAGAAAAATAATAAAACAATAAGTCCCTGAAGATATTCTAAAGGATTGAAGCTTTATGTTCTACAGAAAGGAAAATTAAGGGAACACCAAATTACATTAAAGTCTATGATGTGCAGTTGTTAGAACTAGTACTGCTAATCACAGTTCAAAGGGAAATTGATGAGAACTTAGGAATGTCTTTTTGGATATGTAGCTGTGAGACTCTCAAATTTCCAAGGCAATATTCTCTTATTGTTGCACTAAAAATGAGAATTAAAAAAAGAAAAAGAAAAAGAAAAAGAAAAAGAAGAGGTTTTCTGGTAACTGGAGAAGGAACTAATATTTAGGAAGTACTTATACTATATTCTTGGTACTTGGCATATGTTATGTCCTTTGAACAACAGCATCTTCCTCAGATTCTCTCTGCTCAAAAGCTGGGGAAATAAACTCAACAGTCTGATTCTATGAATCATCAAAAGTCATCTGAAGAATTTCAGGAAGCAAGAAATAGTTTTCTTTATAGAAAGAAGTTAAATTACATCCAAATTCTATAGGAATGACTTTCTTGCTACTCTGATACTTCTCTTTATAAATTTCTAATAATAAGCAGTGATTTACTAAGAATAGGATGTAGAACACAGCTTTTTCCAGATACATCAGTTGTAAAGTACCCATTTCAGTTACCAAAAGCACACTACTAACTTCTATAATCTAACTTTCTATTGATGATAAACATGATTCACGAGTGAAAAAAGTGTTTCCATGGGCCTTTTACTCATGTATGGTGTTTGAAGACTCCTAGTGGGGCCAATCTATTATTTCTGTTGTGCCTCTGACCTTGGATTATTATGTTCAAGTAATGAGATTCTCAGGCAGAATAACATGCTCATTTTCCCCTAGAACTTAAGAGACCTCAGGGACTAGTTATGTCATTACCAGTTAAGGCAGGGGTCCTTGGTTTCCTTGTTTTGATAATTTAACAATTCTACTTTCTTGCTTCTGACTTGGAGTCCAGATTAAACAGAGGATTTGGGGCTCCTGAAATATCTTCAAAAGAACCTAACATGCATGTTTTTCCCAGGAAGCGTTCTTTAACCCACATTTAGAGAGAGAAGTGCCCTACTTCATTTCAAGGAACCTTTTAATTACAATATCTATAATGTTGCTGTATTAGTTTTCTAGTACTGCCTTAACAAATTACCATTCAATCTGGTAGCTTAAAATAACATAAATTTATTCTCTCAGTTCTGATGTCTAGAAGTCTGAAATTGTGGTGTCGGCACTGCCATGTTCCTTATGAGGGCTTTGGAAAAGATCTTTTCTTGTTTTTTCTTGGCTCTGGTGGCTCCCACCAATCTTTGATATTACTTGGCTTGTATCTGTATCACTCCAATCTCTGTCTCTATCTACTTGGCTTTCTTTTCTATGTTTCTCTGTGTGTATCTCTGTGTTTTTTTCTCTTCTTGTAAGGTTATCAGTCATTGGATTTAGAGTCCACCCTAATCTATTATGACCTCCTCTTACCTCATCAGTAAAGACCTTATTTACAAATAAGGTTACATTCTGAGGTTCTGGGTAGACACACATTTTTGAATACTCTAGTCAACTTACTATGCTTGGCCATTTCTTTTCTCAATTCAAAGAAAATTAAGAGTACAATCAGGGGAAGGTTAAGGAGACTTATGAAATTGTACATGGAAAACAATAAGAAATGCTGGCTGATAACAGTAGGGGAAAGGCTGAATTTCTAAAATATGCTTAAGATGTTTTATGCATATTATATCAGAGACCCCAAATGCATATACATAATTATTCTATCAAGAACATGTTATGTAGAAGCACTGTCCTATTACTAGCACTTAGAGATCATTTCATAAATATTAACTTCATTCTCCACAAGAAAATATGTTAGCTTTCTATAAAGCAAAATATTCCTAATAAATCTTTAATTTGCTTATTATCAACTTTATTTTCTCATCTAAAAGGTAACCTTCTTAGGAAAAAAAGATGATTGACATATCATTTCTAACATAGACTAGCATGATTTCTCAAGCATTTATAGAACATGTCCTAATTAGTTAGGGGATGCTATAAGATGATAATTAATAGTACAAACTCTGGTAACAAATTGTCTAAATCTAAAGAGTGACTTTACACCTTATTAGTTGTACCTTAGTTTACTCATCTGTAAAACTGAAAATAATAGTGCATATTGTATAAGGTTGTTTTAAGGATTAAATGAGTATATGGATATATGTCGATGCCTGTATATGTATGTATATATTTATATATATGTATGTATATGTGTATATATATAATGTGTATATGTATATGTAGGTATGCATATGATATATACATATTATATTTTACATATTATGCAAGCATTATATTTGCCACTCGAAGTTTTAAGTATTTTATTAGATCATGTCATATAATCTTCACAACTAACCTTTGAGTTAAACATTGTTTTTTATCATTTCTATACTATAAATGAGGGAAAAAAATAGTATTATCTCCCAAAGCAGTAAGTAATTTGCTGAAGCTCACATAGTAGTTAGGATACTAACTTAGGCAGTCTAGTTTCAAAGCCATGAACTTTACTGCATAATACTGCCTCACTTTTTTCTAGATGATTAATAAACATTTGTTGGTTAATTAGATCTATGCCCTAATTCTTCCTGGTTTGACTTGTCCATAAATCTCTCAAGTTTATGTTCCTCTTTAGCAGCTATAAGCTTCTTTATTGGTTATCTATTGCTACATAACTTCATTACATCAAATTCTGGAAGCTTAAAATAGTATATGATATATACATATTATAATAATATATACATATTATAATAACATAGATAATAAATAATAATCTATTATCTCTCACCATTTCTGTGGGTCAGGAATTTGGAATAGTCTGCTTGGGCAGGTTCTGGTTCAGGCCTTTTATGAGGTTGCAGTCATGCTGGCTGGGTGACAGTCGTCTGAAGACGACTGGACTTGGAGGATCTACTTCCTAGGTGGTTCATTCCCACAGCTGGCAACTTGGTGCTCTCAGTTCCTCTTAACATAGGACTCTCCACAAGGCCACTGGAGTGTTCTCATGGCATGGAAGCTGGCTTTTTTCTGAGTAAACAATCTAAGAGGTCAGTGTAGCAGTTCCAGCGACTTTTATGGCTTTTACGTCTGCCCAGATCAATATGTAGGAGACTATACAGGGCCTGAGGTTTATCAGGAACCATTTTGGAGACTGATTACCACAGTCATGTATGCACGACATGTTTCTGTCTCTAGTCTCTCTGTTTTGGTAGTACCTTTCCTTCCTCTGGAGTGATGTCTCTTCTGCATTCCACAGTAACCTATCCCTGAATTCACCTGCTCTTAGGTTTACAAAAGTTGGAAGGTGACCTACCTAAGGACAATCAAGTTTCACCCCCAGCAATTTTTTTCCTTCATGGAAATACACAAATTCAGAATTCTAAATCATTCAATGAATACATAGGAGGATGGTCTATAAATTTCTATTGTTTCCTCGGCTTCCGCTCTTTACAAAGCTTAGACATTCAATTTTTCCAGAAATTTCCACCTTCTTAGGTAAATCAGAGTTGGTGTTTTTCTTCATCATGGGAAAATCCTAAGTGATATATCTACTTTCATTATGTACTCTCCTCCCCAAGGATGAAATATACACACTGTGTATTAATATCAGGAAAAAAATATCAGAAAATTTTTTATTTTATTTTATTTATTTATTTTTTATTTTATGGTTTCTTGGTCTCTCAAGCAACTGAATAATATTGCTCAGGGAGGCACATATATGGTCCCTGAGATGGACTTTGGAGACCTACACTAGGGACATCTTCTACCTCTTCTTTTGCAGGTCCTTCCACTGCAGATTCATACAAAAAAAGACTATGTTCCTTATAAATCTGGGTTTATTATAAATAGGGGTTCTGCTCATAGAAAATTTGTTAATTTAGTTAACATTTTAAATTCACAATTTAGTCTTGTATATGGAAAAGTCAGAATATGTCTTAATCTTATGTACTATTATATAGCACTATTTCATTAAATATCCTGAAAAAATCAGTCTTTTGTGAATTTATAACTGTCTCTTATGCTGAAAGTTTCCTACATACTAATGTATTTTAAAAGTTCCTTTGTTAAAATTATTTCTTTAATGTAAATCCATTTCAAATGATCTGATCTTCTTGATTTCATTATTATAAATCATGAACACCAACTTTTAAAATATACTTTATCAGCTGGAATTGTCTTACTAGTTTAGTCATAAAGCTAATAGAAATAGACATTGTGTTCCAATCTTTTTACAACCTGAAAAACAAGCTTTGAAGAAGAAGGAATACAATTATGTGTGGGAAGGTAAAAACAAGGATAATAGTTCCTGGCACATTGTTAACTAAAAGTTGGTGTATGGGTGTTCAAAACACCATCAGCTGAGAAGTAAATATAAGAATATTATCTTAAGGTGCTTCCTAAACATTTTTTACACCAAGTAAATGTGTTGAGGTCTTTTCCTAAATTATTAATTGGTATCTAAATCTGATATTCCATATAAATGAATCACATGTAGCATGATGAATCGGGGTTAATGAGATCAAAGCTACTAGACCGTATTTCACTTGAAAATGTGATTTCAGTATATTCTCAGTAGACATAAAACAGCTGCCTCTTGTTATCTGTTTGCGTTCTGAATTTTGCTGTAGGTATTGATGTCACTGAAAACATCTTTGCACATACAGATGAACTTTTGTAGAAAATACCAGCTTCCTTTGGTACCCAGCTATCTATGTCACATGTGTAATGCCTGAGTTCTGATCACTGATAGGTCTTTGTAAATGTGCAGATTTGTGTAAATATTTGTGGCCATGCATACATATGATGTATGTTTGCATGTATGGGCCTTGTAAGTGTCTTTGTGTTTGTATGTCTTACATGTCTTTCTTGTTAACTTAATTATCTATTTCATTCCATGCTCACTGGTTGCTACTTCCTCACATCTCTATTATTTTGTGTCTCTTTCTTTCACCTCATCACTGCAATACAAGGTTCATATAACTCTTTTCAATCATGTAAGCCCTTTTTAGAGTAAATGACTATTTGAGAATTCGAAGTCACTTTCTTCTCCATCCCTTCCTCCCAAGTCATTCCTCTGTACTTTACAGAAATCTTTTCACTATTGTAGGTTGATAATATGCAAAACATTTTCCTTATCTGAGAGAGTTGAAGTGCAAAGAGAAATAATCGATATTCCACGAAAGGGAAATAAAGGTCAAAGAGATATATGGATGGCATATTTTGGCACAGTGATTTAAAAAGTTACATAGAAGCACATATTTATTTAATCACTCAGCATTTACTGATTTTCTGTGTGCAAGGTAGTGTTCTGAAAATATTCAATAATTATAATAGTATTTGATTCTTCAAATTCTGACAGAAATTATGCTAGAACAAAAATACCTGAGTAAGGGATTCGTTTTTCCAATAAGAAGATATCTCTCAAAAGATAGTATTAGTGGAAAAAACGCTGGACTTGGAGACTGAATATGTGCACAAAGACCCCAGCCCTCTATATATTGGCTTCTCTACACTACAACCAGATTTTTTTTTTTTAGAATGCAAATCTGATCATATTATATCTCCTGTTCTTTAAGTGGCTTCTTATTGTTCTTAGGATAAAGATGGCAGTCTAACATGGCCTATAGATCCTTCATAGTCTGGCTTTCACTACTTCTCTAATCACATTTTCCTATATTGCTCCTCTTGTGCTGTTTGTTTTAGCCACTGCAGCCATAGCTCATTTACTAGACAACACTCCATCTCTCAGAACTATTGCCTGTGTTGTGTTTCTCTCTAGAACACCTCTCCTTTCCTTGCTTTTTTAACTTCCACTCATCCCAATTAAAACAGATTATTGTAAATATGTTTCTTGAAACCATATTGCTTTCCTTTGGATCACTTATCTCTATTTTCAATTGTGTATTTATTTGTGTAATTAACATTGGCCACTTTCACTCAACTATCTGCATCTCTGATCATTGAATCCCTGTGCCTATCACAGTTTCTGACACACACATTTTTTGAGAAATTGAATGATTGAAGGAAATTATTTTGTTGATCTGAAACAAACTTTCACCAATTATAGAGTGGAGATAATAACTTACTCTGTAGATTAACTAAGAGAATGTGTGTAAAAGCTTTGCCGAATACTATAAAATCTAGGAACATATAATTATAATAATAACCAAGAGGGATTGCTGTTTTAATTAACTGGGTCAGTAGAGAAGAACTGGTCAGCGATGTGGGTGTGAAGATAACTTTACGAAAAATTATTATTTATCCAAAGAAAACCAAAACAATAATTAATAAAGATCTATGCACCCCTATGTTCATGGCAGCACAATTTACAATACCCAAGATATGGAAGCAACCTAAAAGCCCATCAACAGGCGATTGGATAAAATAGTTATGGTTCATATATACAATGGAATATTACTTAGCCATTAAAAAATGAAATCCTACCATTTGTAATGACATGGATGGACTTAGAGGTTATTATGTTGAGTGAAATAAGTCAAAGATAAATACCATATGATTTCACTTACATGTGGTATCTAAGAAACAAAAAGAACAAACTAATCAAAAACAGACTCACAAATATAGAGGACAATTTGGTGATGGCCAGAGGGGAGGAGGATTGGGGAGCTGGGAGAATGAGATGAAGGGTTAGAGAAGTACAGATTAGTAGTTGATAGATGGTCACAGGGATGGGGAGCATGGCATAAGGAATACAATTAGCATTAATGGATAGTCTAGGTGGAGAGCAAGAGGAGAGAGAAAGAGCAATTATGGGGGATGATTTTATAAACTATAGAAATGTCTATCCAATGTATTATATACTTGAAACTAATAATAAAGTAAAATTTATTTCATTTATTTAAAATATTTTTCCTTTTATTATTTTTATTTTTTAAATTTTATTGGAGTAACATTGGTTAATACGATTATATACTTTTCAGATATATATTATAATTTGACTTCTATATATTCTATTGTGTGATTACCACCCAAAGTCCAGTTTCCTTTAGCTATCATATATTTGATCCCCTTTACCCACTTCATTCTCCTCCCACACCCTATATTTGACCCCCTTTAACCGTCTTCCCACCCCCTCCTACCTCACCCTCTACCTTTTGGTTACCACTAGTCCATTGTCCATGTCCATGAGTCTCTGTTTGTTGGTCCTGTTCATTTGTTACTTTTAGATTTATATCCCACATATAAGTGATATCATGTGATTTTCAACTTTTTCAATCTGGCTTACTTCACTTAGCCTGATTATCTCAAGGTCCATCCATGTTGTTACAAATGGCAATATTTCACCTCTTCTTATGGCTGAGTAATATTTCATTGTATATATATGTACCACACCTTTTTTACCCAATCATCTATCGTAGGACACTTCGGTTGCTTCCATGTCCTGACCACTGTGAATAATGTTGCTGCTATGAACATCGGTGTGCAAATATCTTTTCGGATATGGGTTTTAAAGTCTTAGGGGAGTAAAATTTTAAAAAAAGAGAAATCGTTATGTCTTTTTATAGAAAGGAAACAATAAGAGGAAAGTCTGTATCTTGCTATCTCTCTATATATTTTAAGATAGTTTGAAACAAAACTTTAAAAATGAAAATTTTCTCTTTCCTCAGTTCTCACTTTTAGCTGTAATTTGTTTGCAGTTGTAACTACCTTAAAGAATTTTGGTTTTCAGTTCATGTGTGGTTATCCTTGGCTCTCTATATGCTTTTATTTTTATTTCTTGATTTATAAACTTTAGACTGTATCTGCTGAGTTTAGATTATCATGCTAACTCCTACCTTTCCTTTCCTCTTTCTAATACCAAATAATTATTTATATTATTTATGATTCTTCTAGTATTAAATTTATGACTTTAATATTTTTCAACAAATATTTCCTTATTCAAGTAATTGAGTACTTGCTGATCTCACATTACATATGATAAAGTAGTGTACTTAACATTTTAATTCTCTTTGCCCTTCTGTTTACTAAATTCTGTCAGCCATACAATTGTATAATTTTGCCAACTATTCTGTTACACTTTTTCAAGTTTTATGTTATTCATCTTTGCTTTCACTAAAGATTCTTTTTCAAAATTGAAAACACCAGGAATTTTAGCATATCTTAGTAGATTCTACTTCAGGTCACACAAATTTGCCCCAGATATATTTTCCAAGTTTAAACTAAATTCCCAGCAGCCTTCTTTATACCTCAGTGCAACTGCAAAGGAAATTTCCATATTTTAAAATCCATTGAATTGTGCAATTGCGGAGCTTTCAACTACCCTTCTATTGGAAGTGGCTAACCTGCAATGTAATGACATTCTAAAGGCAAATAGAGAAGAATCAAATAGAATTAATATCACCTTTCAAGTGATTCAGCTCAATGAAAGTCATATGCTCATGGGCTGATATCAGTATTTGGCAGTACTATCTGTGTGAAAAGACATTTCTAAAGATGAAATGCATAAATCTTATTACAATTGTTTCTAATGATAAGGAACACTAACTTTAAATAACAATTAAACAAGACTGTATTTTCTCCCAAAATTCCATTTCTTCTTATTATTAGATCTGCATTATGAAAATTGTATTCAATAATTATTATTTCATTTCTAATTTCATTAATAAAAAATTTTGTGGAAAAACATTAACGTTATATAAATATGATAAATACTACACATAAACAATATTCCTAAAATTATTATATTATTAAAAACCTATAAATATTACTACAAAGTACTGTACTGGAGCTCATTGAAAAGAAGATTAATCCGACATAATTGAAACTGTGCCAAACATAAGAAACATTGCAAGTTCTTAGTGCTCAAAATCATATATTTTAGCATGTTCAATATGTGGATTTCTAATACAACTTTTGGTTTTAGAGTTTCTACTTCTATTTCTTTGTTATTACTGGCAGCAAAGCACCCCATAAGTTTAGTCATATTGGTAAAATCTTTCAAGATCTTAATCATACAGGTCATTGAATGGGATCCATCTTCTCCTTAAGGATATTTTTTTATAGATCCCTCTGACTTCCTATTTTCATTTGAACTGTTTGCACAGAGATTTCATTGCATAATTCCAATAAAACCAAATGTGCTTCTCTTTCTTGGTTTCCTTTTTATTTATTAGGAATAAAAACTCAAGTTTTTGAACAATGCCTGCAACCACATAATCTTTTTAATCTTGAAGATCTGAAAATGCTTTTACTTTCTCTTCAAATTTGATTGCTATTTTGACTGGATATTGAATTTCAGGTTCAAACTAATTTTTCCTCAGGAATCTCCAAGTCAGGTTCTCATTACATCCTACCTTGCTGTTTGGCTAAGGAGAAGATTAATGCCAATCAAATCCTTCTTTGTTTGTAGGTAATCTAGATTCATTTTACAAAGATTTTAACCATATTCTTCTTATTTTGGGGTTGGAATTCTACTAAGATATGCATTTGTTTGGTTAATTTTTCATTCATGTTTTTGGAATAAAGTAGGGTCTTTTATTCTGTGGATTACACTCTCTTTCAGCTCAGGAAATGCTTTATTAAAACATTGTTTCCTCTTCCTATTTTATGTCCTCATTCCTAGAATTCCTCTTAAATTAATATTGTCCTTCCTGTATGTATAATCACTGTCGCCTTATTTTAATAATTTACATAATTTTGTATTTTTGCTTTCTAATTATTAATTTATTAATGTATCAATAAGTATTTATTGAATACTGCCTAAGTAAATATTGAGCTCTAGACTCTGTCGATACAATAGGAAGCAGGCAAAAATCTCCACCCTTCCGTTATAGAATCTAATCAACTTTAGTTTAGGTTTTCTGAGTGATTTACTCAGCTCTATCTTGGAGAACAGTAATTTTATCTTCATTTATATTTATATTATTAATATTTTTTCTTCTGTTGAAATTTTAAATTTGTTATATTTCCAATATATATAAATATGTATTTTTTCTTTTCTTATATCTTTTCTTTATTATAGCATCCTCTAGTTTTATGGTTTCAATATCTCGTTGATTAGTGCCAAGATTGCTAATTATACCTGTTTATTACAAAATTTTAATTTCAGAGATATGATGTAAAAGTTTTACAGGTACACATGGAAAACTCAGACATGATTACAGACGTAAGTGAAGACAACATAACTAAATAGCTATACTATCTAAGTGTGGAAGCTGAAGTTCTAGGGGTGTGATATGCTATAGAAAAGACAGAAAGAAGGGATAATTAGTTCTCCTCTTCTTCTCCCTCCTCCAATCCATTACTCACATTTGAAGGTATGATTGGAATACATCAGAGCAAATCTATGATCCAGGTGGATCTAGTCCACAGGAATGGCTCTACTTTGGCAAAATTTCCTCCAGGAATCAACATGAATTTGGTTACTAATAGTAACCTGGAAGCCAGTGGGCTATCAATCTACACACTGGATGAGATGCCTTTATTTGATGGTGGGAAGGGTAGAACAAATATTTTTAGGAACTACAACACCATGATACACAATATGACATGAGTTACATACATTTCATCTCCTAATCCATGTACTTATCATGGCGATGGTAATATTATGCCATCTGGTTCACTAGCTCTGCAAACCTCTCCTACACAAAGTTGTTTTTATGAGATTTCTAAGCAGAGATGACAGGGGCTTATGTGGGCAGGGAAAACTAGATACATGGATAGTACTTACTATTGGTCTGAAGTTCTGGCAGATCAATATTCAAGTAATTTTTAAATATGAAGGAGACAGTTATGGAATACTATCTATCTTATAAAAGTGTTAAGATTAGTGTAGTTTGGGCATTTAACACTGAGAAAATATATCTATAATTAGAAATAAATATATATAATTAGAAATAAATATATATGTAATTAGAAATATATACATAGTTAGAAATATATATAATTAGAAATATATATAAAATTAGAAATATATAGAATTAGAAATATATATAAAATTAGAAATATATAGAATTAGAAATATATAGAATTAGAAATATATATATAATTAGAAATATATATGTGTAGTGTATGTGTGTGTATGTGTGTGTGTGTGTGTGTGTGTGTGTGTGTGTGTGTGTTTCTAATAGGAAGGCACAATCTCAGTGACCCAGGGTAGTATGGGTGGTGAGGATGGAGTTATAGGGACATGGAATTTAGTTATAGTTATGAAGTCTAAAAAAATGAAAATTGTGAACTTGGACTTCTTACCTTATTACACAGAAACTTTCCATAAACAAGAGATAAACCCCAAATCTGTTCTCCCAACAAAGATATAGAAAAATAAAAATTTTAAAAGGACCTGTGAACTCATTGGCCAAGTTATAAATTCTGTCTGAGTCTAAGTCAATGGTATAGCGTACTTGCACATAGTTATTGGCAGAATTTTTCTTGAAAATGATATGCTACTAAGGGTGGAAGAGCCAGTGGTAAGTGTCAACACAAACTTCATTGATAAATGTGGTTTCGTTTCAAGTCTACAAACACTACTTTGGAGATAAGCTCCCTATAACCTATCTCACTGAAGGTGGTAAAGCAATCACCTCCCCTAGGCCATAATTGTGTCATTACTTGGCTAGATGACATTTCAGGCAGTAGAGCTCCCAGTAGTCAATTGCTTGTCTGGACACCAGGCTGGCTAATATGGTGAAGATGAATGTATGTAGGTAGCTATGGGTTAGGAGATTAAGCTAGCTAGAACAGACATAGAGTCCTGGTTACCATGTCAACAAGTTAAAGTTTATGGTAAGCAATTCACTCAGAATTTTTTTAAAGTTTGATTTTATTCTTCAAATGATATTTTGACTTAGAGTATGTTCTTGTGTTTACTCATGTTGAGATCTGTTTTTCAGCATAAGGAGTTTCCAAAATCATGTCTAGTGATACTTAGTTGTTTGTTCATGTTTATGAATGGTAATTAGATGGGTTAGCATAGGTAGCAGGTATATAGGTTTTTTTGCATTTAATGTAAATAGGTTTAGAAATAGAAAAGAGGAGAATACATTAAGTGATGCAAAATATCTTAAATAAAGACCTTCATTTAGAAAATAGTTAAATATAAAAATATGTACTGTTTTTGAATAATGACATTGTTGCCACCATCATTATAATTGACCAGTATTTTCTGCTCTATAAACTCTTGAGTTCACTTTATATTGATAAACTCTCATAGAGAGAAAGATATATTTGTTTAAATATTGGTTTAAATTAAATAGAATCCCTGTCATAGGAAGATTTACAGCCTAGTGGATCTAATTATGTTTCAATAACTCTGGAAAATGCATCCAATTGTCAAATTTGGCATTGATTTCTCACCAAGAGCAAATATTACATAATGAACAGTTTTTGAAAAAAAACTTATGAGTAACTATTTGAACTTCTTTTACAAAGATTTTCAGACATACTTACAACAAAAAAGAAGCAGAGTAAATATGAACAGTTTGATGGCAATTTCCCTCCTTTGTCACAGCAATGCATTTATAACCCTTTGAGTGCTGACCTTAGAATAATGTGTTGTGATATTTTGTTTGCTCTTTCATATGCTCAGAGGTAAAAAAAACAATATTAAATTGCTAAATACTATGCAGAAGATATTGATAGAAACAGTAGGAAAACATAACTCACTTTTCCTATTTATATGGATATATTGGAAAAAATCAAACAGAAGATGGGGGTTCTGTGAGAAGGGATATATTTAAAAACAGTGAAAATTATATTTTCTCTTTTAGTTCCTCTTTTTAAAGACTGTATTTTCTTTGTATTTCTTAACTCATCTCAAAGACATGACACTTCCAGATGACAGTATTAAAACATGAGCCAAAATGACTACTGAAGACATGAATTACTTCTGTAGAGGTCACAAAAAGTGATTCTCCAAAGTCATTGTTCATCATTTCATTTAATATACAAACAGCTTCCAAGATATTTCTCTCTCATAACTTTTTCTCTTCAGTGATTTCTGGAATGATCTTAAGACACATATCATTATCAAAGAAAAGTAAAAAAAGATTTCACTTGTTCATGCAAGGAGATTTAACTATATATCTATCTTATACTGTAACCTTTTCTATCTTTTTTTCTCAATTGTTATGTTGGTATTTTTATATTTTTCTCTCCCAATCTTATTTAAAGTAAAATAATATACTTTGCATAATTTACTTTAAGCATTTTCTTTTCATTAGATAGTAATAAGTAAATATAATTGATTGTGATAAGTTATCTACTTTGTTATTGCAGAATTCTGGGTTTTTCTTAAATTTTAATAAGGTTAAATCATTTTGTCTAGATGCTTAAATGGTCCACAGTAATTGGAAACAGAGATATTTCTATGACTCTT